>JAODAL010021015.1:0-68050 GCA_025379985.1 Phyllomedusa bahiana | reverse complement strand
CTTTTTTTGCTTATTGAAATGGTTGTTAATTATAATTAGCCTAATAAAATTATTTTAGCTATATTTGGTAATTGCTTGGCTCTTTCTGGTCTTGACAAATTTCATATAGGACTCAACTGTCTATTATTATTATTATTATTTTTATTTAAATTTATTTATAATTTTTTAAATCATCATCATTATTATTTTTAGGGTCTATGTTGTTTTTGGAGGTGATTCCTAAAATACCGCATGCCATAGATTTAAAAAAATGCAAAAAAAAACAAAAACGAAAAAAAAAAACTAGAAAGATACCACAAAAAATAAAAACATAGTAGTATGTTCAGAATTTAACTGTAAACTGGTTATATTTAGTTGCAACACACTTGGGCAAAAACAACCAAGGGAAAAAACACTATGAAAAACAGAATAGCTCCAAAAAATTGAACATGTAGGCACCTTTAGCGTGAAGTATAGTGTGTATTTAAACTAATTGTGACATAGCAAGAATGAAATTGACAGCTTTACTTAAATAACAAGTAATTAAAACAGTCTTAATAATAGGACAGACTGCTTGTGCCTCTATATCTAATTTTCCCTAGAGTAACTGTGACTCCATTGTTCGCTGACACTGAGCTTTCACGGTGGGACATATGAGTGATAAACATTGTCTTTCTTACCTAGAAACTATTTACAATATTCTGAAAATTGTGTTGCACAGTAATGGTGTATTTGCAGAGGCAGAACTAGAATTCACAGGCCCAACAGCAACAAAAAACAGAGCCCCAACATCTAATGATGGGAAACTTAAGCAACAGTATAGGTGGCAATTTGTAAAGTTATAAATATAGTTCTATACATCACTGAGTCCACATAGTAGTGGCAGATAGCAGAAAACCCCCATTATCTACAAAATGGTACAATGTTCTTACACCTGAGTGGGCCCCACAGTAGCAGCCATGGCAGCTACTGCTATAGTTACGCCCATGCACATTTGACTTTCAGAGCCACTGCTTGTATTCCTGATAAATGCTTGTTTATATTGCACCTTCTTTTGTACTAGAACCAGAAGCTATTTCTTTCGAACATGCAATACTTTGTTTTGATAACAGAGAGCTTTCTTAACATAAACATTTTTTTTTTTTTTGCTGCTTCCATTAGTAAGACAATAGGAACCCCTGGAAAAGGTCTACTCAGTAATATAATAATAACTGTGTATCTGTATCATCCTGTCCTGAACTATCTTGAGTTAGATAAAGCACTTAATTTAACCTGATAAAAATATGTGTCTTAAAAAACAGATATCCTTGACATGCAATCAGACATCATTTTTTAAGAAAATGATGTATAGATTTTCTTGTGCTTAAGTACTTGAGCTTTCCTGAAAAAAATTTGATAAGAATTTTAGCTTGACAAGAAATCAATGAAATGTGACTGGTTGAAAAATGTCTATGAACAAGAGGCAACATAGATGGAGGACATCTAAAATGTGTCTGGGATATTTCCAAAACTGCTTGCATTTCTCTAAAGCTATTTGCTGTGCATTTTCAATGATTCAGACATCAAGCACAGACAAAAGAGACATCTGCTGGCTGAAGTATAAATTGCAGGTGTCCAATTTCTAAATATATATATTTCTACCAATGTGTATGTTTTAATAAAAATGTAAAATCCTTTAAGAAAGCACACAAAACAATTCTAAACTTGAAAAAAATTAGATTTACTGTCATAACAAGTGAAATATTTTTCAGTGTTTTTTTTTTTTAGAATTCAGTTGTTAACATGCCATACCTAGAGCATGTTGCATTTTGCACAAACATACGAAAGTGAATAAAAATGCTAGCAAAATTTATTTGCAGTGCTTAATATTTGTACATTTGCATAAGTGGTTGTTAGCTATGTTCTGGTGACAGTGTTTTTTAAAAAAAAAATCCTACTGGAAAAAAAACACAACAAACAATGTATTTTTCCTAAAAAATGTTATGCATGAAGCTATCCCAATACCGAGGATATTTTGTCCCACTGTAGCCAGACACACTTTAGCAATTTGGAGAATATTTCTGCTACCAATTTTATATTTTCTAGCTTATGTAAGAGGATTACGTATATCTGCCATGAAAAAGAAATTATATATGTGTGCATGTATATGTATGTATATACCCACATGTAGTACCGTGAGATATGAGTTTAATTCATTCTGTGACCTTGTTTTTAACTCATATTGCTCTTATACCAAAGCAAATTTTCCCATAGAAAACACACCCCAAAACCACAATTTTTTTTATTAACAGACATGTAAACTGTATAAATATACTGTATAACAAAATAGATTGTAAAGAAATAAACTGTTTTAATTAAGTGTATTCACCTTGAAAGTCAGATGAATATCCTGTCAGAGATGGAGATCACTAAATTTAAATTCTCATTTTTTTTCCCATCAGTTAGGGTGAGTTCACAAAATGTTGCTATAATGGCAGATGGTTTGCAGGGAAGGTTACTTGTTTAAAATTTATGCATGGCTATAGATTAGGAGTTTTTGAGCAGGTGCTGTTGCAACGCATGTCTGCTCTCCTTAACTCTTAAGGGAAGACGCTCTTAAGTCAAGGTACCACTGTATAAGGCTGTTGAAAATGAAATCTGTCCTGCTGTTTTCCTATTTTCCATTAACAAAGAGCATGCAATAGGACCATTGATAGATTATATACTTTGTATTTATTATCATTTATATTTTAAACGTTTTCCCTGAGATTTTCTCCCACACCTTTTAATTTTGTGGTGTTTTTTGGTGCATTCTTTCACTTACAGTACTGCACTGCAGTGAAACTGTCGTGATTACCAGCAAGCTTCTTTGGCAGGGTTCACAAGGCTTATTCAAGCTGTAATTGCGGGACGGATTTCACCCGCAATTACGGCTTGAGTACGGGGCGGGGGCGGATGCTCGCCGATTCCATAGACATGCATTATCCACGCCGCGTATCCTGCTGGGATAATGTGCATGTCACTTTCTCGCCGCCCGGCATATTCGTCAAGCGGGGAGGAGAGACGGAATCCATAGTTCTATATGAGAACTTTGGATTACCGTAATGTATGGCACGGATTCCAGCCGTATTGCAGCGCAGTACGGCACGCAATACGGCTGGAATCCGTGCCCAAAATAAGCCGTGTGAACGGCCCTTTTCAGTTATCTCAATTGTTTGGAAACGTGTTACAAGTGAGCAATAAATTACTGTTTTTAGTTCACAGCACTTTAAACACAGTCATTGATCACTCACTTGTAACACCTTTCCAAACAATTTAGATTACTGAAAGAAGCTGCTGGTAATAAAGGTAGTTTAATTGCAGTGCAGTGCCGTAAGAGACCAAATACAACAAAACTGAACTTTGTGAGTTTTGCACCCTTATGGTTTTGCAGATAAACTGCAGTTTTAGAGTAGTTTCACATGTTCAGCTTTTTAGATACAGTTTTTGAAGCAAAAAATTGAATGAATTCAAAACAAAGAAAAGCATCAGTCTTTTCTTAATATGTGTCCTCCAACGATGATACATTATGACTTTTGGATTCAAAAACTGGATCTGATAGCAAAACATGTGAACCCACCTAACTCTTAAAACACAGTCATTAAAACTGTTCATTAATGGCTGTATGGCTTTGTAGAAATAACCACTGCTTGCCTATAAAACAGTTTGGCCCTTACCAATCTATTTCAAAACCAACTGTCTCCACTGGGTGTGATTTCAGCCACCTGGGCCTGAAATCTTCATGTGGCCTCATCCTAATTGATTTATTATTGACACTAATATATCTAAGGGGAATCTTTTCCTCCCGGGAAAAACAAATGGATGATTCCAAGCTATTACAGTGAATCCATTTACAAAAAAAAAAGGAAATAAATTGGTAGGGAAAAAGTTTTACTTTGGGGGCCCGTGGTCCCGGCTCCAGAACGTGGACTCACTTGTCTTGGCATTCCCCGTTTGTTGGTGTTCTTGCGCTAGTGTTTGCTTCATTGCCTGTGATTTGTGATCCGGGTTCGACCTTTTTTTGTTAAAACTTTACTAGCTTTCCCTCCCCTGAAGTATTGTCTGTGACCCGACAATGCCTTTGCCTGCTATCTCTTTACCTCATTTGGCACTTTGGCTGTCACTGGCCCCCCCATGTCGGGGGGTTCCTGCAGTCAACCCCCATCTGATTGCAGGCATGGTCTTTGTCATCTCTCACGGTGACCTAGCAGACCCACACCTGCAGCAGTGACAACCGCTATACACAAAAAACAGCTATTATACAGTAGTAGAAAACCATTGAGAATTACACACAACATTTTACTGACCACAACATAAAACAATGAATAAAGCACCACAAGAACTGCATTCCACCCTGACTCCTACAAACTGTATAAAAAGTAAGACAATTTGAGCATAAAAAAGAAAAATGAGTAAAAGTGATAAAACTGTTGCCCTGTTAATAATTTGGGGCAATAAAAGGGGGAAAGCAGGAGGGAGACCCAGACCTCAAAATGCATTTCGCTTGTGCTTGTTAAGGTTTCTAACTTTACATTTTGTGGGATGGCTTTTTTGTTTTTATTTGCATCATACATTGCATTGGAGATTACTTTTTTGGAAAACTACTGTAAATGTGAGTGGTCGGGAGGAGTATATTCCCCGCGTTTTTTTATTCAACTATTTAATTGTGTTTTATGCTATTAATCAATAAAATATTCAGTTTATAAGTAGTTTACTGCTACTTTATAAAAACGTATTTTTTTTCTATGTACAGTGCAGCAGAATATGTACGTACATAAGTCAGGCATACCCCCATACAAACAGGCACACCCCCAACCTCACAGTTTTAAGTGCACCCTTTTAAATAAAATCTTCTCAGTAGGCCTGCCAAGATCCCCATGGCTAAACCCTGCTTTTTTATACACGGCTGAAACTCCCTGCATTGGGAAATCAGAGGGGACTTATCTGTATATGATGTTGGGCTTTTTGGGCAGCCATAACTTTTTATGTAAAAATCCACTGTAGTTGTGTAACTGATGGACCAAAATGTAAAATGGACTTCGCCCTTTATCTCACCCATACATCCTTATAGATTGTAAGTTGGAGCAGGCCTCCACCCTTGTGTCTGATTTTAAGTACATTTTGTTAATGTCTGGATTGTACTTAAAACCCCCTAAAATTTTAAAGTGTGCGGAATATGTTGGTGATATAAAAAAAGATATTAATAAAAAATTTTTTTTTTTATTAATATTATTATTATTATTATTATTAATATGTTGGTGCCATATAAGGAAATACAATGTAAAAAGGATTTAGAGTGGAAACAATGTAGCATAATCTCAGCTGTTAGAAGTATTTAGGTACGTTCACACGGCAAGGGTTTTCAGCCAACTGTCAATCATCCCTGCAGACATCAATAGAAAATCACCGTCTGCATTCCCAAAAACACAGAACATGCACAATCATTCCGGGCAGAAGGTGCGTTATTCAATGGTTAAGGGAGATTGCTAAATCCACAAACTGCGGACAGAAAAGCCCCCTAAAACCATTCAAAAGACAGAATCCGACCGGCATTTAACACTTGCCATGTGGCTATACCCTTAGACCCGTCCAGATTTTAAACCTCTGGACAGAAATAAGCGATATTACAAAACAGTGGTCGTTCAAATTACAATGGTCTCAGTATACAATATTTTCACCATACAATGGTCTTTCGTAGGACATTGTATGTTAAGAGTGGTTTCAAGATACAATGTCATATACACTTCTGATCTGCGGCACATGTGATTAACTGGAAGATCCAATCAACTATTATGAATATTATGAAAAATTCTCCTGTCCTTATCATGGGAAATAATTTCTAGCTACCAGCAGCTCTTTCTGACTGCTATATGTAAGTACTTGCCTTATCTGTCTTGTTTATCTGCTTCATTTTCTTTAGATAACCCTTTTGCATTGTGTTGGGTGACAATTTGGGTCTTCAGAACCAATAACCAGTTTTCCATAGAGGTATCGTTTCAACCTACAATAGTCATTCCGTATGTTGAGCGACCACTGTTCTCACTTTATCCATACAGCAATAGAAGTCATTTATCTTTGATTATTGCACAGTTCAGAATCAATTGTTTTAACACTACATGAGTATAGGTTATACCTGATATTTTCACATACTGTTTACACATAGAATGTGTCATTCATTCTGGATTTGTTACAGATTTTGACTTCCCCATTAGGGTATGTTCACACAGGCTAAGTTCGGCTTGCATTTCAAAACGTATTTGCACTCTAATACGAGCAAGATGCGCGCAGAAGTTACGGTAATCCATAGTTCTCATAGAGAATTATTGAGTAAGCTTCGTCCCCTGCACGTACAATACGATCGTATTGTACGCGCAGGGAGATAAGTGACATGTCAATTATTTGCGGCAAATGCGTGCCGTGAGCAATACATGTCAATGGGGCTGGCGGGCTGCCATGGGAGTACGTGCTGATCAGTGCGACTCCCAAATCACCCGGCGTAACAGTAGCCGTACTGTACGCGCTGCTATTACGCCGTGTGAACATAGCCTTAAAGTCAATTGAAAAAAATCTGCAACAAATCCACAACTAAAAATTTCAGGTTATTTCTGGATGGTTATTGTGGATTTTTGTGTGTGTAGATAAGATGTCTAATTCCCACTGATGCTATTGTAACATGCTGCAGATTTTCTGGACACATATTTGCTGCAGAAAATAAACAATGTATCTGTCCCGTGCTAAAGCAAACATGGCAGATTTGCTGTAGATCTTCCATGATTTATGCATGGAAAGTCAGCAGCAGATTACAGTGCTAGACATGTGGATAGGATTTTATAAAACTCATTTTCAAACAAAAATTATATGTGTGGTATAGATTATTAATTCGCCAGCATGTCAATTTCTGCTGCAAATTTATAGCGGTTTTTACCCAAACTGAATGGAATGTAGTAAAATCTGCATCAAAATTTGCACAATTTGTTGCAAATTTTATCTGCAGATTTACATGCTGATTTTTCGCAGCAAATCTGTCCCCTGTGTATTCACTCCTAATATTCTAAAAAATGACATATTACATGCCTAATTTTCAGGCAGCACAATTGTCTTGATTATAATGTCTGATGAGTTGCCACAAGAAGACTCTCCTTTCATTTAATTAGTTCAAGCAACATGTAAATGTAATAATTAGGCTTATGTTGTTGATATTGCCAAGCAATGCTGTAAATTAAGGCACCCCTATGGTATGTTTCTTTGTTGGGATCAAAGCAAACAAAGTAACTAGCACATGTGAGCAAATGTTTGCACAGTGGTGGCTACTGAGCCGGACACAGCAGGAACAAAGCCCCCTGAAAATCACAAGCACCAGGATCATTGCTACTTGTGTCCATATTCTTGTGCTGTGTATATGAGCAGCATGAGAAGCACCGAACACCGTGCTATTATGTATGCTCAATTCTTTAGCGTTGATCTTTCCCTTTCTTTTGAAATCACTGTTTGTCCTAACAGCAGATAAGAGCAGGGACCAAAATCAATTATCCTGATGCCAGCAAGATGTTCAGAGCACGTTGTACATGTTGTACTCTGTCTGGAATACCACGTGAAACCATTTTTACAAAATGTTTCCCAAAATCCCTTCATAGACAGTTATTTCATTCTGTGGTTTTCCTGACAGGTAATGTCTACACTTGAGAGCAAGTATTTGTCTAATTGGGTTTGTCTGGTGAATCATCTATATTACATTCTCAGACTGCACATAAACCTACGTCATGTCAGAATCACAACAATAATAAAGAAAATTATTAGTGAAGATATATCTTTAGAGTTATGATTGCGCTGAAGGAAATACGTAAATACATAAATTCCATTGTCCTTCCATGGTTTACACCACACTAAATAGACTAGATTCACTTTACAGATCAATTACAGTTGAGATCTCTGCATGGAATATTGTGGCAAACAATATTTCATTCGAAAATGTTGTCTAGCACTTACAGCAGCGACTGTATAATATCTAGGCAACCCAAATTACTTCCTTAGAAACAAATCCTTAAAATCAAAGTATGCCCACACTTGCTTTCAATGTATTGTACTTTGGAAGAATTATAGAGATTTAAAGAGAATTTTCTATTTCAAACTGCACTTTCAGCTAAAGAGCATTGATGAAGATGTGGGTGTGTAGTGTTTAAGGATGACCAAAAGAAGAAAAAAAGTGTGTGTGTGTATATATATATATATATATATATATATGCAAAATCTGTAGGCAGATGAGAATGAAGCTGCAACGTAAGAATGCTTTAAAAAATAGGAGTGTTAGTTTATTTTTTAATAGCAATCAATATTTGGTGTGACCACCCTTTGCTTTCTAGACAACATCAGTTCTTCTAGGCACTTTCACACAGGTTTTGAAGGAACTTAACAGGGAGATTGTTCCGATCAAGATCATGATAGAAGTAAACACATGTGTTCTGTCTCTTCATGTGATCCTAGACAAACTCAATGACCATGAGATCAGGGCTCTTTGAGGGCCAAACCTTCACTTTCAGGACTCCAAAGGCAAAGGGTGGTCATACTAAATTCTCGTTCAATTTTAATTTCTCCTCTAGTCATCCAGTTTGCAATTTGTTATTTGATACAAATAAACCATTAACACTTTCATTTTTGAAAGCACTCTTACTTTGTAGAATTTTCCATAATATCTATCTATCTATATATATATTATCTATCTGTCTATCTATCTATCTATCTATCTATCTATCTATCTATCTAGAGCAGTGTGTCTAGCTCACAAGAATCTTTGAAGCACACCTTAGTTTTTGAAAATTCAGAGAACATAGTAACAAGAATGTCGTATTCTACCCAATGAAGACATTTATTTTAAGCGTTATAACTGTGAGACTAATAAAACTACCATTTTGATGTCCATGTCCCTGTCTAAGACAAACTTTGAATAGAGCTGTCAAGCCTGTGGCTTTCTTCTGTGCCTTTTCTGTATTGCTGAGGGCCACTGACTATTTCCTAAAACCCAGGTGGACATGTCTGAACCTTCATGGATTAAACCACATGCATTTACAGGTTGCTGTGTCAGTAGATTTGTGTTAGTCATTCCTGCTACAATACATACTGTTATATGGGGCACTCTGCATCTGTTTTTTTATTTCTCTTTCTCTTTTCTCTCTCTGTTTTTGGGACTGTAGCTTCATGAGATGAAATATTATCACACAAGTAAAATCTAGAAAAAAATGATTCTTATACTGAGTTGTCATGTACCAGGCAGTTCTAATTTCCTATTTGTACAACTGATATTTTGGATCAATGTAGTACATATTCATAATAATAATAATTCATATTCATAATAATATTGTACCCATACAATTCTATGGGTCCACTCTGCATGAGAATATGGAAGAATATGATAAGGCACAATATCATATACAAATGACTCTATAAAGTGGTCATGTGCACGAGCCCTAAGGGTAAAGTGTTAATATCCTCTGGAAAGATGTTTCTCAAAGAAAAATACGGCATTAACATTAGCAAGTATTACATAATCTATTTAAAAGGGATTCTATCACCAATATATTTATTTTACTAATTAAAATGAGATACTGATACATGTTCTTTTCATCTCAACTGTTAAAATTTTCTGCTTCCTGTATAGGATTATGGGGGCCGCTATCGTGCCTGAGCTGCTTTTTACAGCATTTAGAAAAATGCATTACAGCAGCTACATGAGCATAGGAGACTGTGAACAGGAACACACCCATTGACCTCTATAGGAGAGAAGGGAAGCTGTGATTATTGTGAATGCTGGATCCTGTATTATCTATACACATTGGGGCCACCTTTCAGTGTAATCTTGCCTGTGCTGATAATTAAAATTCTGCTGAAACGTTTTCTCTACAGAACAGGAGTCAGACATATATTAGGCCCAATGGCCAAAGTGAAAACTTTGTTATTTCTGGATTTTATAAAAAATAGTGATAGTGATATGAAACATTAAGTAGAAAAAGCGAAAAAATTCTTAAAAATGCATTCAACAATAATACTTTTTGGATGACATATTTAATTTAAAACTACACTCTGATTGGACACTAACGCAAATATTACTCAGATGCAGTTATAGAATTCATATAGAATTCATATTTTTTAAAGATAGCACAAAGGAGTCAGTAAGAATGCTTGCACCCTGCTAAACCATATTCTTTATCCAGGACCTGTGCAAGGACCATGGACATTGCATGGCGAGATGATTGATTGTTTTTAATAATCTCTAATGGTACGTTTTTATATTGTTGCTAATTGCTCTTTAAAACACTGCCTAAAACATAATGGATTTGAACTGTCTGCTATGGTCTAGTGAAGAAACATTTCTAGCAGCGCTAAAACTGAAATGTCATTTTCTCTAAAAGTATAAAAATACAAATTTCCGTTTTGGGGTTTACTGATCCTTTAAGTGCGTGCTGAGATTGTCATTTAGAAATTAATGCAAGTACATGTTTAAAAATAAAATCTTGTTATGACTACTAATGAGAGTGCCCTAGTTATCTTTGAGGAATATCTTCCCAAAAAATATCAACTTCTGAACCTTAGAGCTTACACACATGACCATATTACAGAGACATAATGCGTCATTTAACAACAATATCCGTAGGTGTAGGTCCTAAAGTACTGTACCTCTATATGCATAAATCCATAATCTTCAGAGCACTAGCGTCTACAACATGCAGAAATTCTTTGCTACTGTGGACTCTTGTCACCAATATTTCCCACAAACAAAATTCCATGCTACACGTGAATACCCTGTATTTAGATAATAAGGAAAACAGATGCATCAGAGGAATCTCTGAACTGTCATAACTTGAAGACCTTAAAGGGGTTTTCTCACCATGCAGTTTCACAGTCACTGCCAGCTTTAGAATTACACATACTCTTCAAGCTGTGGGCGGGTCTATAGCTCCGCTATTCCTAGCTATTCCCTTTACACTGACAGGAGTGCAAAACATTTATAAAGTATATTACACAGGTTACAGGGCTCTGAAGAGTGTTTACTTGGCTAAATGAGAAGATTTCAAACTCCTTTACTAGAGATAAGACGCTGCAGGAGGTGACTCACCATGGTTGGTGTGAGTGAGTGACAGCAGCTTAAAGCAATAAGAGATAAGAGATAGAGGAGAGAGGGGGATGGATATAACTAAAATCTGTGCTTTAAAAGGAGATAAAATCTTTTTTATCTCCTGACCAAAGAAAAATCAACAAAGCAATGTAAAGTCCTTATTTAGAAAGAGTCTTCAATTACCCTTCCCTACATTTTAAAAGCTAATGAATGTAGTGAGAAAACCACTTTAAAGTTAAAGCAGGGGGTATTTTTAAATACCCTTCTGAGTTGACCACCAACTAATCCTGTAGAGTAACTCTAAACATTGGGGCCACAATCATCTGCTTAGAAGTAATAACAGTAGGCATACAGTAACGGTAGACCAGAGGTGTGGATCCACTGGACCACTGCAAGTGGTGGTATAAGCCACACCAGAGAATGGAATCTAGGTAGATCTGGAATTCACCAGAGCCCGCCGCAAGGCAGGTTGGGCTTGCTGCAGCAGGACACTATCAGGTCACTACCCTTTACGCGACTTGCTTGCAGTGGCAGCCAAGGTGTAGCGTGGTACAAAATCGTGAAGCAAACTCGTAGTCGGGGACAGGCAGGAAGGTCAGGACAGGCGGTAAAGGTTCGTGGTCGAGAGAAAGAGGCAAATGGAACTGGTACATGGAAAAAACAGGAACAACTTTAGGAATGCTTTCTCTCATGGGCACTATGGATTCGGCAGGAAAGTTAGAGGCAGGCTGGATAATATAGGACCAGCACCTGGTAATTATCCTTTAAATTACACAAGGCCAGAGCGCGAGCGCTCTAGGGAGTGGGGCCATGCCCGCTGGCCAGCAGAGAAAGCACAGGGAGCGAGGAGAGGTAAGTGACAGGTGCCGAGAGCGGGATCGCGAGTGTGCCCGCAGCCTAACATGCGGGACGAGGCGCCACTCGCTGATACAGCAGGGACACAGATGCAGCCGCAGCTCAGAGTAAGAGCCGCAGAAGCACCCGTGACACAATGCTACATCATTAAGAATCAAATTATATATAAGACCTGGTAAACAGGTCAAGTATGCTTTCTTGAGACTTAAATTTATCTCCACCTAGATGTTATCATCTACACCATCATAAAGAAAATACTTCTTTACCCTCTTCTTTAGAAGAACAGGAACTCAGGAGTCCCCCTTTTAACCTCTGAATTCATGCAAATGGGACTGTTATGTCTAGCTATTAACTTGCTGACACGCAAGAACTATTCAATATAACAACCTTTAATCTGCTTCTTCTTCTGATTTGAGGTCAAGGGGAATCAGTCAACTTGTTGTACATACCATCCCTTGACAACTGATTTTCCTACTGAGGGAGCTTTAACACAGTGCGGTTTTGCTGCAGTCTTAAAGGGGTTTTGCCACGATGTAATGTTGACGTGGGATCCTCCAAAATGGGTATTTAATCACTTTTCTAAATATATGTGATTAAAAAAAATTGCAGCCTGAGAGAGCTACAGGCTGCCTTACCTGCCCTTAGTTGTGAAAAAGGCTTGTGGTAAAAAAGGCAGTTTAATTGAAGCGCAGTTAAAACCGAACCAAAACTGTGATGTGTGAAATCACCCTTATACTCCCCAGTCCACTTACCTTACACTAGGATTTGATTCTTTCAAGTCGAGCATCATTAGTTAAGGACTCTCACATGGAGATCTCAAATATCTCTCATCACTCTTTGATCTACCTCACACAATTGCTGAATAGTGCTTTATGGTGCTGAATTGAATTTGTTTTACAAGGTCCAATTATTTCCACATTATAATTATTATTTATTTTAGAGCGCCCTTGGTTCCATTGCGCTGTACATTCAGGTTGCATACATAACATAGGTCAAACAAGTACAAAAATGACAAATTAATAACTAACAACTGGTACAGAAGGAGAGAGGTCCCTGCTCATGAGGGCTTACACTCTACAAACAAGGTGAGAAGAGACAGGTGAGGGGTAAACATGTTTGTGGGGTGGAGTAGTGGCAACGGGGTTATTGGTGGTTATAGTAATTCCCAAAGAGATGTGTTTTCAGGTTGCTTTTGAGGCAATTGAGAGTGGGGGAGAGTCTGATGTGTTGGGGTAATGAGTTCCAGAGTGTTGGGGAAGCAAGGGTGAAGTCTTGGAGGCGTTTATGTAAGGAGCTGATAAGAGGAGAGCATAGAAGAAGGTTCTGTGAGGAGTGGAGGTTGCATGTGGGGAGGCATCTGGAGATTAAGTCAGAGAAGTATGGAGGGTAGAGGATATGGAGAGCCTTATAGGTCATGGTTACTAACTTGAAATAGATTCGCTGTGCAACGGGAAGCTAGTGAAGGGATTGGCAGAGGGGAGAGGCAGAGGAGTAGCGAGGAGAGAGGTGGATCAGATGGGCGGCAGAGCAAAAAATGGATTGGAGGGGGAGCGAGGGTGCTAGATGGGAGGCCACAGAGAAGGATGTTGCAATAGTCTACGCGTGAGATGACGAGGACATGGGCAAGCATTTTTGTGCTTTCAAAGTTAAGGAATGATCGGATACGGGAGATGTTTTTCAGGTGGAGGCGGCAGGCAGAGGTGAGGGTTTGGATGTGCAGTTTGAAGGACAGATTGTAGTCAAAGGTTACCCCAATGCAGCAGACTTGCTAAGCCGGTGAGAGAGTGTAGCCATTGAGTGTGATAGAAGATCAGGTGGAGGTATAGAGTGGGATGGGGGGAAGATGATGAATTCAGTTTTCTCCATGTTTAGTTCCAGGAGACGGGAGGACAAGAAGGAGGATATGGACGATAGACAGTCGAGTATCTGGGAGAGCAGAGAGGTAACATCTGGGCCAGAGATGTAGAGTTGGGTATTGTCAGCATACAGGTGGTACTGAAAGCCATGTGATGCTATTAGCTGACCCAGACCACATAAATATTTTCAGAACTGAAGCATTTCTTCTATACAATTGTCTACCTTTACCTTTTTAAAAATATAGTTTGTCATGAATATGGATACAAGCGGGTAATCTCAATGGCACAGGGGCACACAATTAGAAGGGCAGAGAATTAGATCCCACTGCCAACCAAAATTACACACAACAGAAAGGGGAAACCACATGCAGAGGGATTTCTAGAGCACAATCTGTCTTGGACACACTGTCAGGCCCCACCTCTTTCTGTGCAAAGTAGAAGTGACTAGAGATAAACCACACAACAACAACACACACTTGGTTCTCACTCAGTCTACATTATGAGTACCACATGTACCCCCATATGGTCCACGCCCACAACAATACACCCCCTGCCACCACTTTTAAAGAGAGCTGAAAGGAAAATAATTCTATGCTACCAGTACGTGCATCAGCAATCACTTAAACTCTTTGGAGATATGCAGGGTTCATAACGGCAACAAGGCAAAACTATTAAAGTTTTAAGCTTTAATATAAAGGTACAGTTTGCTTGCAAGGTTTGTGCTTTTTTATTTTTCTCTCTGGATTATGGAGGTCTGTTGACCCAATGAGAAGTCTGAATTTGACTCTAGTGAGAGGTAAGAATAGAATAGGACCACCCACCTTGAGATCCCGTTGGAGCCGGGGTGGCTTAAGTATTTTTTGATCAAAACATGTGAACTAAGAATCTCAAACTTCTGGCTCTGACCCTAGTCTGTAACACACAAGGCAGTTTAAGGAAACCTTAAAGGAAACTCCAAACCCCCCTTAGCCTCTTATGCTTATGTCTGAGAGAGAATGGCTAATTACATGCCAGGGACACAAAGAAAGTCATAATTTCTAACCAGATATCATGAGCACCAGGTATCCAAGTATGAATTTACTAACCCAGACATACCAAATATAAATATGATAGATTCATAATTTGGACCAATTTCCATTTCTGTGGTTACCTTAAGATGAAAATTCTTGTGAATTATGGAAAACATGGAACATGGTCAGGATTTGTTTGATGTATAATTCTTCCCATTGTCCTATTCCATGTGCTTAGCTATCTAGGGGTTCTTGTGACAGATAGTCTGGCTTACCTGTATCTGTCTCCCACTTTACCTTATTAGCACTTCTGTGCTAATTCACTGTCAAAGCAACCCCAGTTGAAAAAATTATTGCATCAACTCCACAAAAGACATGGTAAACTGGCATGATAAAATTACTGCACTATGATACATGCCACATAATATTTATGTACAAAACAGACCAGAATTAAAAATTGATCCAAGAGGCTCATTATTCTCACATGGTTCAAAGTAAAAAAGTGAAACACCCAACAAAGTAGGTGTCTAACAAGAAGATCTTCAAATCTAACACTTAGAAATGTCATACCATGTAGGTCAACAACATCTAGACTTTACAATTGTCAAACACATTGGTTCTTGCTGTATCACAATCATATTTTGTTCAAGTAGACTTCCTTCTCTCTCTGACCAGATATGTCCTCATTTGAGAGGCTCTATATACTAACCTGTATACCTCCAAAGCATCTAAGAACTTGATCCTGGAAAAGTTCCTGATGGCCTAATCTTCAGCTACTATAAATAGTTTCCACTGTCTTAGGGAAAATGTTCCCCATAGGTGCTCCCCTGTATTTAAGATGTAGAGAAAAAGAAAGCAATCTTATGCATGTTTTGTAGTCTGGTTTCCTCTTTCCCCCCATTACCACAAAAAAGTTTAAAACCATAACTTCACAGATCATGGGTCAGTTTATCATCTCCATCACAGCCATATTCCCTTCAAATATTTAAATGCTCCTTTTGAGACATTTTCTCAATGATGCTAAAGCAGATATGCCAGTCATTTGGATATCCTTCACTCTGCCAATTAAACCTTATTGGTTTAGTAAAATTAATAAAATTATGCCAATGGGATCTACGACAACTTCTGGGGAGAAAAAAACCTTGAATGTTGACCTCCAATGTTGACCAAACTATTGGCTTCAGAATAAATTCTCAGCCATCTACACCCATCTCATGGTTGCCAGGCCCATCTCAAGATTGCCAACAGGTATATTTCCTCACCCCTTTTTTCTTATTTCCCTCCTTCGACCATATTTTCTAATTTCTTATCATCTATATTATTCTTTAATAACTAAATCATCCTATTAGAGGTAATGAACAATCAGATGTTTATTGACCACATGAAGGTAATTTTTTTAATGCTTGTTATGAACTAATTATTCAGTGTTTACTTCTGATCTGAAGAAATTGTTGTTTTGTCCTATCTGTTTCTTCGGTGCTCTGGATGTCTGTTTATAGTTTGAACCTCTGTCTCTCCTGTCTAAAATGTCTTTTTAAAAACTTTTTTTACTAGCAGATGGTATTCCCTTAAAACTGGCCATTAAAGAGCATGGGATATTAACAGATAAGATGTAACAGTTTATTTTAAGAACTGCCAGAAATGTTATTTTGTTGTGAATACTATGGGAATGATATTATATTGTTACATATATGGATGGATGATTCCTCTAAAATGTGGATGCTTGCTTGCACCTTACTTTAGTAATTAGTATGACACCAAATCATAGCAATTTAATTAGACATTGCTTATACTACACTTTCTCAAGATAGAATAAAGCTAAATGCCAATTAGTTTTATGGTTTAGTGCAAATGTTAGCAAATGAACCCAAGAGACTTATGTAATACAGTGTGACATCCTTCTTCAATAAATATGAAAATGAATAATATTTAGCCTAAGCTAACATTAATTCATAGCCAATAGTCAAATGCTACTATTTTATTAGAACTGATAATGTAGAAATTCTAAAGTTCCCTCTGATTTTACATTTAGGGCATTTGTTCATAATAAGACAATTCAGCAGACAATGCTTCATGAAAAGAAATATTTAGATTAGCTGCAGTTTCAATTGTTGGAGACAGCTACCCGTTAAAGGGGTAGTCTCATCTCGGACTTTCTTGGCGGCTTGCTCACTACAGAGTTCAATACAGGGGCAGTAGCAGGGTGGAACAAAATAATCCAGTGATGTCACCTCATTCTCTCTCTACCTGCTTGCTCAATGTAACTCAATGAAAAAGATGACATAGTTATCCAGAGTTATATATTATCACTGGATATGTATACATAAGACGGATTTGCAGCAGCTTTGTTCCCTGCCTTGGTGTCCTGATGCTACTTGGTAATGTTTCCATGCCAGCATCGGGATGCCAAGGCAGAGAATAAAGCTATTGCAAATCCATATATGTAACCAGCGATAACATGTAAGATTGCCGGCAGGTAACAGTGACTGCTCCGCTACGCAGCACTTCACGTCCCCGCTCTCCTTCATTTCTCTTTCTAAATGAAAATGTTGTTTCCCGATGACCGCTCCACTTCCCTCCATCTCCCCGCTCTCCTCCTTTCTCTTTCTAAATAAAAAGGCTGTGTCCCAGTGACTGTTCCTCTTCCCTCCAAGTCCCTGTTCTCCTATTGTAGATATAAAAAACAGCTCAGCTCCTGCGCTGCTGCAGATGCGTAGCAACTGTTCTTATACCAGTGAAGTGTCTGAAATCTCTGTGACGGACTGGGAATAGATTTGCGTGCGCTAGCTTCCCAGCCACCAGCTACGTCATTATGATGAATGTGACTGTGAACTATAGGGGCGGAAAGGGATTCTTGAGATAATAAAAAGAAGACGACGAGTGAAAAGGTACAAAATTGGTAAAAACAGTCAATTACAAAAGTTCTTAAAATTAAGTGCCAGAGCTGTTTATAACCATTCAATGAAATGGGAATACCCCTTTAAGTAAAGCCTAAAACTTAAATAAAACTTTAACATCTGATTAGGGATTATCAATCCAACTAAAGTTTCCTCCAAAAAAAAGACCCAACTATAGTTAACTGGTTTTAGGTTTTTGTCCCTCATTACTACAGAGCACAGTAGTAGTTAGCTGGATGAGAGGCCTGTAAGCCATGGAGGGAAGCTAGCTTGCATGACAAATTGCATTGCAAATGGTAACATTGGTATTTGAATATTATATCCAAAACCAAAACATGATAGGCATTATTTCTATTTGAAAAACTACAACATTCCCTAATTTTAGTGGATTTTTTCTGCTATTTTTAAAAAAGGGTTTTATATAATCCATATTATACTGTACTATGTATCTACCCTGAAAATTCTCAGTAAATTCCCTACATCTAAATGAGGCCTAATGTATCAATATAAACCAAAAATTAAAAATGCATAGAAACAGAAGTAAGCATGGCCAGGTATGTACATTGTTACAATTCAGCAAATTGAGACACACTATTATGACCACTTCCTACTTTCAAAGTTGAGAGCATATAGCTCATGAAAGAAGTCACGTGTTGTGACTGCTGGCTTTGTGGATATATAAGGTGTGTGATGGGCTGTCTGCACACTTATTCTTCAGGGATGTCATGAGTGAAAAGGACAATTTATCAAAAAGGAATGATTACTGGCTTTTGGGTCAAGGGTGGCAGTATTTCTGTAATGGTGCAATTTGTAAACTGTGTTTTAGTGCTGTAATGGTGAAAGCTTATTGTGAACAGACAAATGATACCTTTGTGAATAAGTGACATGAAAACTGAAGAGCACCATGTGCCACTGAAGTGAGAGCTGAATGTTGGCTATAAAGGTGTGCAAAGGCAGACTGACATGCAACAATGGAACAGTTTACCGCCAAAATGAACCAGGGAGCTACTAATTTGAGTATGAATCCATCCTTGCACATCACATACACCCATACATGCTGATTGTCCTCCCTAAGACAGATGGAATTTTCCTGCAAGACAATGCAACATGTCACACGGATAGAAATGTCCAATATTAGTTGACCAAGACTTCCAAAGTATTAACCTGGCCTACTTTTTTCCCAGACTTGAACCCAATTGAGCATTCATGGGACAGCCTTGATCACTGTGTTCACTCTGTGGATCCTTTTTCTGGCACCCTCCAACAGCTGTGGGATGCACTGCAGTCAGTATGGCTCCAGATACTTGTGACCACCTACCAGGAACTTACAGAGTCATTCCCAGCTTGTATAGGTGCTGTCAATGCTGCGCACAGTGGTAACTCAGAATAGCCATCATTAGTGGTCATAAAAATGTGGCCCAACTTTGTATGTTGCAGTATAGCCAATCCATGAGTGTAGCACTAGTGGCTATAGGACAAATTTGTTCCTAGAAACCTACATATCCGTTTTTACCTTAAATAAGTTGGTATAGAGGGAGGTAAAGCATTCTCTAATGTCATAATTTCTCTCTTGTAGGGGATAATTAATGTGAGTAAAAGGCACAGGGGTGTAAGTTAGTCAAAGAGGAAGGCTATTGCGACAGAACTGCCCCCACTCCTACCTCGAAAGCATCAACTTCAACAACAAAAAGGCACAAGAGATCTGGCTGAACCAGAACAGGGGTTTCAGTAAAGGCGCATTTCAAGGTTTCAAAGGCACAAATATTTGCCCCCTTTTGGTGAGGTCTGTCAAAGGTTTGGCTATGAATGAAAAGTTACGTATAAACTTTCTGTAATAACTGGCAAACCCAAAGAATCTCTGCAGAGCTTTCAGGGAGTTCTGCTGTACCTAATCCAAAATAGCCCAAACCTTGACGGGCTCCATATGGAAGGCATGTGGTGTGAAAATGTAACCAAGTTAATGTATCTCTTGCACCCCAAATAGACATTTCTCCAGTTTCACATACAAATTGTTCTCTCTGAGAATCTGCAGGACCATGCTTGCATGTTCAACATGGGAAGACCATTCAAGGTCAAAATATCATCCAGATAAACAATAGAAAATCGGCAAATAAGATTCCGGAAGATGTCATTAGCAAAGTTTTGGAAAAGCACAGGTTCATTACTTAAGCCAAAGAGCATAACCAAATACCCATAACGCCCATCATTGGTATTAAAAACTGCCTTCCTCTCATCTCCCTCGCAGATGTGAATTAAATTATATGCATCCTGTAAATCTAATTGAAAAACCAGGCTGCCCCAGTTATCTGGTTGAATAGACCTTGGATGAGGGGAAGAGGTACTAATTTCTAACAGTCATTTTATTTAATTCTCAGTAATCTATGCAAGACCTGAGACCTCCATCCCTCTTCTTGACAAAGAAGAATCCAGCCCCCAGAGGTGAGATAGAGGGGTGAATATGGCCCCTTTAATATAATCTTTCATATCCTCTCTTTTTGGTACAGAAAGATTATATAGCCGACACTTAAGAAAGTGGACATTCAGAAGTAACTCGATGGCTCCATCATATCATCTATTTGGTAGAAGAAATTCACAGCCTGTCTCAAAAAACACATCAGGAAAGGACGAGTCACTGAGAGAAAGAGTGGACAGCAAAAGTGTTAGACAATGTTTATGGCACCTAGGACTCCTCTGAATAACATCAGCTTCACCCAGACGACAACAGTGTAATGAAGTTGTAAGTATAGAGTCCCTTTTTTAAGTTAACCACAGAAGTGTGGAACTTAATTGCCCCATCAAAGAGAGGGGTGTTGTCTGTAGCAACCACATTTCCGGGGTTCTGAGAGGCAATAGTGGGACACTCAGTTTGACAGCAACACGTGCATCCAGGAAATTAGCTGAAGAACCGCAGTCGAGAAATGCATTGCCAGAACAATTATGGTTACTATATGCAATACAAGCAGGCAAAACTACTTTGCGACAGTGGGAAATACCTAACTGCCTAGGTGACCATCCTGAGAGCAATCCCTGCACTGGATGTTTCCAGAATTTGAGTGCTTAGGACAGTTCTGGATAAGGTTACCTGGTGCTTCACAGTAGAAGTAAAGCCCCTTTCACTTTCGGAGAATTCTGTGTCCTCTAGGAGGCATGGTTGATCGCAGTTGCATAGCTTCTGAATCAGCCAGGGATTGGCCAGGTAATTAACCATTAAGGTTCTGTACAGAATCCTGGCTGAGGCTGGAAAGATACAGAATCTCTTAAAAGGCAATACTCACATTCTCACAGCTTGTTACCATAAACTTTAAAATTATTTAAAACGGGTCAGAAATCCCAGAGCATAAGTCTAAGCCAAAAATACAGCCTGCAGCTTTTCTGGCAAATCATGAAGGTACTGCGATCACCAGAGAAATGATCTGGCAAGTTTAACTTAGGCTTCACAGGTGGGTCCATAGAAGCCGTGTTATGGGAGGACACAGTCTCCCGCAGCTGGTCACTCTGTGCTAGGTCAAGCATTTGGTCCACCAGTGCCTTAATAGGTTCTATAGTGGGGAGGGCACTGGGATCCAGAAAAATTGGACTTATGATTATGTCAAGGACACTCTAGGCTTTCCCCTGCTTATCCTGCCAAAGTAGAGCAACCACCCTGATACGGGCGAGCCCGCACTCGTGAATATCCTTAGCAAGCCCTAGTTATAACAGAGGCCAAACAGATGGATGACAGATGGACGACAAACAGGCACAGACACAACAGAAAACAGGAAGAGAGCAGAGTGAGGCAGGCCAAGGTCATACTGGGAAATCACGCAGTACAGAGTCAGCGGCCGGAAGAATAGTCGAGATAATAACTGAAGTCCAGAGCCAGAAGAAATCCAAACAAACAGCAAAGAGACACAAGCCAGGAAACAAAATGACATCACAGGCAAAGAATCAAGAAACAGATGAGTATAAATATCCTGGTTCAGCCAGGGATTGGCCCAGGTAATTAACCACTAAGGTTCTGTACAGAATCCTGGTTGAGGCAGGAAAGCTACAGCTTGTTATTATAAACTTTAAAATTATTTAAAATGTGTCAGAAATCCTATAATGTATATAAGGTTCCTAAATGATTGTTTCCATTCTGCTGTACTATAGAATCCATAGTGTAACAAAATTATGGTAACTGAATGCAATTAACACTTCTGTCATCTTCAACATATGATGATAGTTATTTTATTTGCTGCATATGAAATCAATATTTCATTACAACATTAGAATGCTATATTCTTATGTTGTATGCATTTTAAATGAACAGTTTGGTTAATAGGAAACACTACTATAGTTAAATATTTAACTTTAAAGGATTATAAACTTAGTAAATATTTATAATTCCTAATTACAAGAAGAATATTTTATTAATTATTCATATTCTTCATAATGCTTTTTTCTTCTCCTTTCTGTTTAGAGCCTAGTGAGTATGATTGCTTTTAAGATGTGCATTTCACATGCAAGTAATAGATTAAAAGCATTGTATAGTGATGACTAAATTAAAAGGGCTTGATGCCAAGTGATACAACAGTAAGTAATAAATAAAGAGCATTCCTGCCTTGGTATCCTCTTGACCAAGCAGAACAATCATTAAGAATTAAATGCTGTGATTCAGCCCCTCAGTCCCCAAGGGGCAATGCCTCGTACACTACCAAGTATGCAGCTATCTGGGACAACAGCCAAGACTATGCTCTCACAGACTACATATGAACACAACAGTTCAAGCAAGTTTAGCCAAACAAAACAACATTTTTAAATGATACTATATAATAAAAACAAATTCTTATTTTGCATTGATATAAAACTCATCTGTAATGATAAATGATGCTTATTATTTGTTTTATTTATTGCTCTTAAAAATAATACTTATGTAATGATAGTAAAAATAAACACCTATCGTATCAATGCCCAACTTTACAGAATTTACAGAGCTAAATTTGATAATCAGCAGAGTTGAATTTTGTGGCACAATATGTTGCTGTGTATTAGTAGTAGTTTAGCTTTGGGACATGAAGTCGATAAATTGCAATCTATTGTTCCCTGCACATAGCTATTGAATGCTGGAGAGACAGACTTTACTGTTCTACTCTAAAATTATTTACCCCCATGATTACTACTTCAGCTCACATACTATATCTCCAGTTTTGAGAACCAACGAAAGTTTTAGTTATTTGTGCAGACTGTATTAATAGCTCTTGTAATAATATTAACTTTTATAGAGCCTTCCATTACATAGCGGTCCTGACTTAGGCCCACAGTCTGTGTCAGTTTTATTTTTGTTGCACCATTTTTTTCCCTAAGGTTTGAAGTCATGTACTGAATTTGTCACATTTTATATTGGAGAAAGTGTGGGTCTTTTATATAGTCATACAGTTTGTACAGCTGAAAAAAGACGCATGTCCATCCAGTTCAATCTATATCCTACACCTAAAGAAGGCAAAAACCAATTGTCCTAATACTAGTGAAAAACATTCTTCCTGACTCTAATCTGGCAATGCGAATAAATCCCTGGATCAACGACCCTTCTCCAGAACTCTAGTGACTATGACTTGTAATATTATTACAATCTAGAAATGCATCCAGACCCTTCCTAAACTCATTTAGTGAGTTTGACAATGATAGTTTGCTCTATCGGAGAGTTCTATAGTCTTCCTGCTCTTACAGTTTAGTTTATGGAATACATTGTAAGCCAACCGGTTAGTGGTGAAACATATCTGTGCCTTTTTTCATAAGGTCAGATTGTGTACTATGGCTTAAATGCAATTCTGTCCATAACCATGCCCACTTGACCTGAAATACTGTAAATCCCAAAATAGCACATCAAGCACAAACAGTAATTATTTTTGTCCCAAACACTTAATAAATCAAACACATGTAGTTTTGTAAATGTGGATCATCATGTTGTGTAATTTTTCTTTGAGTGATTTCCCCATCTGCCTTAGCACCCCTGTCCATTACATTCTGTCAGAATATGACATAACTAAACCGCACTTGTAGGGAATTCTCCAGTATTATTCATGCCGATAAATATAAAGCAACCATTATTCAAACCTTCCAGACTCAATTAAAAGTCTATTAGATCCTTTAGGATTCATTGGGATCTGTTTACAAACACATCTAAAATACCTGTCAGGGCTCCAGTTGTGAATGAAAGACATAAAGCTAGCGTGAACAGAGCCCAGGGCTCCAATTCGATGAAGAACCCTGCTGCTCTCCATACATGAATAGAACAGTTTGCTACAAACTAAAGCAAAGCCTAACTCTTATAAAAATGCAAGTCAATCTATCAGCAGAGAGTCTTTCTTGTGTCCTCATGGTAACATAAATAACAATAAAATAGAATTCACTTACAGGTAATTACAATGTAAATTAAATGCTACCAAACAATATGTTGTAATCACAAAACTCAAAATTTATATCTATTTGTAATAACGATCGCTTTTGCTGACATATTTATACTGCTGTTAGTGTTCCAATTTATGTAGTTCTCCTTCACTGAAATTTACTTGTAAATGTGGAGAGATATCTCAAAGTACATTTTTTGTCCTTTTTATTATTTCCACACGTTATATAGCTATAACGGTCATGAATGCCAAATATTTCTTTTTAAGAGGATGCAATGAAGATAATAATTTTAAGATCAGCAAGAAGATATTCATGCGTGTTACAAATTGAGCAGTTAATTAGGATGCAACTTTTGCCATTTCACTGTAAATAGCATTACACACTATAATCTTACTTTAAGCACATTTCATTTGCTAAGGATCTTACAGACTTATAAAAGAAATTGAATGCATGTTTACATTGGGTATAGTAAGGCTCTGTGTACACCGTCTCTGGGCATTATTTATGGGAATAGCTCATATATCTAAATAGTATTATGAGGGCTATTTTCACCCAACAGAAACCAAAAGTGTGCTATGTGTGAATATATCCTTTCTAACAGTATATTATTATTATTATTATTATTATTATTATTATTATTATTATTATTATTATTATTATTATTTATTTTAGAGCTCCCTTGGTTCCAGAGCGCTGTACATTTGGGTTTCATACATAACATAGGTCAAACAAGTACAAAGGTGACAAATTAATAACTAACAGCTGGTACAGAAGGTGAGAGGATCCTGCCCGCGAAGGCAGGAAGAGACAGAAGGTGAGGGGCAGACATGTTTGTGGATGGTGTAGTGACAGTAAGGTTATTGTTGTTTATAGGTTATCCTGGAGAAATGGGTTTTCAGGTTGCTTTTTAGGCTGGTAAGAGTGGGGGAGAGTCTGAGGTGTTGGAGCAGTGATTTCCAGAGTGTGGGGGAAGCACGAGAGAAGTCTAGAAAAGTATAGAAGTATAGAAAAGTGTAGCAGAGGATAGCCTCAAAAAACACATCATGTAGTATTTCATTTAGATTATACAAATTTGTAGGAGATGAAAAATGGCCTATGTGTGGGCAAATATTGTCAGCTGTTGGATATAGCTGGTGGATATTCTCTACTCTGGTCAAGGGCATCAAATAATCATTATACATGTAGGCTTGTGGAGAAATCCGAGATGATTGGGATTTTCTATGCAGTTTATTTAAACAGGTTGTCCACTTCCTTTAAACATAATACCAGCAGTTCCTTGGAGCCCCAGTAAAATATAAAAAAAAGTATTCTTATCTTCCTTTGGTCCCCGGTTCTAACTCCGTATCTCCCTGGATCTCTGTTGATGTTACTTGCGAATGGTGACATCACTACTGCACCATGTTCGGAAGTGAACAGCTCCAAACAGTGATGTAAGTAGAGGCATGTGACTGCTGCAGCCAATCAACAGCTGCAGGTGTGCCATGCCTGTTCCAAAGTGGCAGCATGTAAACAGAGGACTGCTTAACATATGAAAATTGAATGTTAATGGGGTTGTCCATCTCCTATAAAAATAATATCAGCAGTCTTTGGGGCCCCAGGAAAATAAAAAAAAAGTCCGCCTCTGGAAGCGGGTGCGGCTGGAACTGGGCACCATAGGAAGGGGATTTTTTTTTTACTTGGGCCTCAAAGGCTTCTGGTTTTATTCTTATAGGAGATGGACAACTCTTTTAACATTCATTTTTCATATTTTAAGTCAAGTAAAAATCTAGATACATATTTTCTTAAAGGTGGCTCCATTTTTTTTTTTAGTTGGAACAGCTGTTACTATATTTTATGAGGACATTGTACTGCTAGTGATACAAATACCTCTTACTTTAATATCCCATATTCAGATGGAATGGTCTTTAATGGGGTATTCCTACCATGCTGTTTCATAGAGCCTACTCTTTACAGCCACTTTTGGGCTCTCATTACCTGGTTCGGCTGTGGGTGGTTCTAGAGGAGAGATTGGCTTATCAGCTCTGTTATTAGTCTGTTAGAGGGACATTGATAATGGAAGGTTTTAAATAGCAAGACAAAGAGCTATTAAGGGTTAAAGTTTGTCAATAAGAAATATAAGACACTGCAGAAAGTGACCTCACTATTCTGGCCACTGCTAGAGCAGATAGAGGTAGTCAGTAACCTAGAGAAAATTGTGTACATAGGCAAGTGATAAAAACTGCTCAAGCTCTGAAGTGAAGCAATATCATAACATCAATGTATTTTGTAATAGTTTTCATTAACCTTTGCCTATGTTTAAAGCTAAAAAGTGTGGTGAGAAAACCATGAAAGGTATAGAAACACTATTATATTTAAAAGTATAAATAATCAAGTCATAATTTTCTTTTATATGGTGCATCCAGGTAAATGTCTCATTTGCAAGTAAATGTTATTTCCAATAAAGATGAGGAGTCTATAAATTTCTGCTCCAGGTTTAATAGGCAGCTTCCTGTAAAAATTACCTTTAAATTACTCAAAAGTTATTTTATAATGCTTCAATGATTTAATAATCAAATTGAGTCATTTCAAATACCAATGAGACAATGAAACTAAAACATTCTCCATTTCAACCTTTCACCAAAAGAGATGTCAACTGTGAGTGCTGAGTGAGATAGAAAATTATAATTGGTGTCGTTTGCAATTGATTTGATGTCAAAATGTTCTGAGGTCACCATCATTATATTTGCTAAAAGGGCAGACTGATAAACAGAACTTAAAGCTAACCATAGAATACAAGATTTGCACAACGGTGCTACAATATCCAGAATAGGTCACTGGTCCCCAGTTAACAATTACTAACCAAATTATTAATTTTTAGTAATGAGATTTAAAGATAGAAAACACACTAACACTTTTAATCATCTCAATTTCTTAATTTGCATACAGATATACATAAGGGAAAACATGCCACTTTGGTGAAATGTCAAATCTTAATCAGGGCATGTTTAATGTCACAGTGAACAATTACAAATTTGCTAAAGAGTCTATCACAGAGTAAACTGTGCAAGACTCTAAATATGAGGCTTCCAGTGCAAAATGGCCTATAAAAATAACATTGACAATCTGATGTTACTCTAGCCCATACTTTCCACCTAATTCATCCATTCCATTATTGACATGTTTATGCAGGAGTCACTGAAATGCTTTTAATAATCCCTTCCCATGTGTAATGACGAAGTTTTTATAATTTCAATGTTTCCACTTTCAGGACTAATCAATAATACAGCATACTGACTAAATGGAAGACAATAAAAACACCTAGAGAAAATGTAACTGAGGCCCAATTTACATCACATTTATGGCCTTTGTTGGTGGTATTCATCGGAACACCTTGAAAAAGATATCTTGACAGATAACAATGGCAGGACTATGACAGAGCCATAGGAATCCATAAGGCAAACATGCTCTATTTTCTGGATGTATACACATTGTAAAGTGTGTACAATCCTAACATAGAGCAAATGTAGTCCAAAAGAGGTTACAATTCCTATGGGATTATCACAGCCCCACAACTGTATCCATAGGGATAGCTTTTTTAAAGTATGTAAATCAACATGATGTGAATGGCGCCTTAATGACATAGCATTCATGGCATTGGCCCCCATGGTGAAAAGGCTTTTGTTATCTGCATAAGGGCCTGTTCACATCACATGTTTTGTTTATGTTGTGCTTGTACCTTGAAACAGCTCTTAAAATAAAAGATAAATGTGTCTATAGCCTTCCATCGATGGTGAAAGGTCAAGAGTGTCTGTTTAGTCTTTTGTGTATGACAAACATACTTTAGTATACCCAAAAAATTATGGAGAAGTGTCCCAATGTAGCATAGCTGAACTTGATTATGCATTATGATACTGTGGCACAGAAAGTTGTCTCAACTTTTTCAATGCTTTCAACAACTTTTGGTATCTCCTGAGATCTGACAACATAGTGCAATAATATATTTCTCCCAAATAGCCCGTGCTACATCTGGAGTAGACTGTGCTAGTACATCCCCCATAGGCAAGTGAAAAAACATATATATTAAATGTATATGTTTTTTAAACATTGTGATGGATTCCCCTGTGTGGCATATGTACAACACAGAGATCCATTAAACAGCTTTGTCTTAAGGTTTTGAATAGCTTTTCATGAACTATCCATTAAATGGAGTTCATTGTTGCCTATGGGTGACATATGCATTAAACCAATGTCTAATAGTGGCATTCTTCACCCATGGGCTATTAAAAAGCGCATGATGTATATGTTAAAGGAAGGTCATATTAGCCTAGAGGAGATGATTGCAACCATTAGACATTAATTTACGGCATCCGTCATCCATAGGCTTTACATCACTGTAAGGCATCTCTCAAAGTCACTTTTTACTGTATATCTTGGGAGCTTTTACTGGCATATACGCTAAATATAAGCCAAAAATGTGATGTAATCCAGGCCTTATCCAAGCACGAGGGACAGTAAGACATAGTGGAAAACTGTGATAAGTGTTATTACCCTCTTGATTCACAGCCTAAACTGATCAGTACAGCTCTACAAGGATTTCTAGGACAGCTACTTCTAAGGGTGTTCTCTAGAGATATAGGGGAGCAGAATCTCTTTGTCTGTGGATATACAGTATATGGGAGACATCATAGCAGCTAGCCTCCATCCACTAGCTCAGGTCAGTCATGCCAGTTAATTGAATACTGAAAGAAGCAGCAATTGTTTTTAATTTTCCCTCATTTGTATTTTAGGAGATTGACTTTAACTGTTATGGAATGTATTAGGTGAAATGTCTTTTTCACCCACAAGATGGCATCGGTGTCCAGACACACCCTATTGTGTCTCAATGATAACCAAGATGGCCACTGGCCTTAACTGTTTTGCTTTTCTCAAATAAAATGTGGGTTATATAATTCAAATATGTAGATAAGAAAAGCCAATTAAGAGGGTGTATGTAATGTCACATGTTGCTTATGGAATGTGTTACACCCAAAGTAGAAAAACATATGTCTTTGTAATAAAGTTAGGAGAACTTATTAGACTGAGAAATTGTCAGGCTGTGAAGTCTTACTCTCTGGCACGTGTTGTAGAGGGCCTTCTGGGTCCCCTCAGACTCCAGGACCCGGTAGCGACTGCTACCACTGTACCACCTTTAGCTTCGCCCCTGACCGCTCGCTCTAATATGTGCTTCAAATAATCCAAGAGTAAGACACAAATTTGATCTAGTATTTCTTTTAGGATTTAGCAGTTCTAGACTTTTTTTTTTAATCATAACACTGGCTTTATCAAAGCAAAACCTCCAAGTTTTTTCAAATATTTGTTTAATAGGCATAAAAATGAAAACATTTCAGAAGGGCATCAGTAATTGTTTATGCTTTTTAGTTTTTCAAAGAAACCAAATCCCCAAAAATAATTCCTTGGCTGTCTTCAGTGTAGAATTTAATATAAATAATCAAAACAGATGTTCTTTAAAGTGTTGTCGATTCTTTCATCAAAAAATGCAATCTTTTTTTTATCTTGCTAAAGAGTTTCTAAAGAGTCTTTTGCATGAGTGGAAGGTAACCTCTTTATCAACACTGTTTGTCACTTGTAGCTGAATTACGTAAATCTTCAGCATCTTAGATGGGATGCATTTTTTTGGACAGATCATACACAGAATTAAAATGCATTGCTTTTTAAATGTATTACCTAGAGTGGAATAAAAAATAATCAAATGTTTGGAATGAAAACTACACCTGTGCCTTCAAAAAAAGGTCCATAACCAGTACATTTCACTATGCTACATTGGCAGTAATCACAGTAAAACAAGTATAATAAGTAGTTTTTGTGTGTGTCATTGTGCAGAAAATTAAATAAAAAAATTCACATGAAATTCACAACAAATCCCCCAAGAAGTTGCACGTAACTCCTGGAAGGTTGACAGCTGCACAGCACTGGAAAAGAAGAGGAGGACATAGGCAGTGAGTTTACCTAACCACAAATCTTCACCTTGTGTAACAGTGGGAAGGTGCTCAAGAAATGGTACGTTTTAATCACGTCATTTAGCTACGTCTAAGGAGGCTGTTTACTCCGAAACACGTCAACTGTTTTATGTTTCACATGCAGTAATTCAATAAAGAATTGGATTTTATCTCCACAGATGCTGACGTTTCATCACTCGGTTAAAGGTCCGTCACGATTTGCAAAAGGTGCTCAGGGAGCCTTGCTTAAAGTGAAAACTCCCTACTTGACTATCTGTGAGTATCTTAACCATATGTAGGGGAGCAGTGTAGTGAAAATTATTTCCCTTTTGCTAACACCAACTAACAACACACAAAGTAGTAATGAGCTTCACCTTGTCCTCGACCCCCTAGATAATTCACAGCAGGAGTTTGGGGGAAGCAGTGTCTAGTTAATACATTGTAGAGTTCAGAATCAGGTTTAGGAGTTCCCAAATATTTTTACAAGTTTCACTAAACCACCATCGGTTTTGATCGATACTATTTGCCAAGAACTGTGTAGGGGAGTCACCGATTACATCCCTTCAGCAAATTTTGACAGGGAGGAGAGGAGCAGAGCAGACCTCACTGAAAAGGAAAAAGAATAGCAAATCCATTACCGTTTTTTAAATTTCATGCCAATGTAAATAATGTTACCTCTATTTTTTGGGTTGTTATGTTTAAGGTGATACCAACTAATTAAAGGTTTTTCTATGTTTTAATTTTTTTACTATTTTTATTAACTGTTTCTGGGGTGTATGGGAATGGAAAAAGCAGTAATTTGTATTTTGGTGACAGAGGGAGCCACCTCCCTCTGTCAAATCACTTATATGCTACAGTCGGTATTGAGCACACCATCTAAGAGTTTAAAAAGACAAGATCAGTGTTATCTCCAATCCTAACCTGTCACAGTGCAATCAGAATGACATATATGTACAGAATTTTGTGGATAGTAGCCTTCACAGATGACAAAGTTATACATCAAATGCGTTAAGGGTTAAGCAGGTTCACAAATTAGAATAGCATTAAAATGATAGCAGTCATGGCAACATTTCTAACAGAGACCCCAACTAGAAAAGCAGTATGGAGGTCAGCATTGGGCTTGACATTTGTGTTTAACAGAGACCAAAACAGGCGTATCTCACATCACCAGCAAAATGTACTGGAAGAAATTTAAATTCCATTAGTGTCATTTTGGTTTTGTCTCCAAATGACAGTGCAGTTTACTTCGGAGTGTATTCAGCCATAACCTACATGCGCACAAACTTATTTCACATTTAATATTATATTTACTTATTTATTTTAATTTTATATATTGTGCCCCCCTTAAGCCATCCATACGCCGGCCCACAGTGCTGGCGTGTGTGGCACGATGACATCATATCATACTTAGCTACCTGGGGGCTAAGTACTGCCCACCTAAGACCAATTTACCTACCTACTTGTGGCTTACCTACCTACATACCTGTGACTAACTTACCTGAGGCCTAAGTACTGCCTACCCACCTGGGGCCTATGTACTCCCTACCTACCTACCTGGAGACTACTAACCTACCTACCTAGGGCCTACCAACCTATCAAATGGGGTCTATCTACCTGGAAATATGATTCTGAGGAGTACAGGACATAACTCTAACACAATCTCCAGTGGGTTAATCCTCTGTTTCTCCCCTCTAGGAGACTGGACCTCTAAGTTATGGCCTATGCCCCTCTGCCACCCCTGGGAAGTTTTTAATGAGGTGGGGGACAGTGAGGGAGGTGTTGGAAAAGTGATGATTCTGAAATATTTGTCTCTAAATCTGCAGGGACAAGTGATGTCCGGGAGAAGTCATCATGGTGGTCTAGACTGGATACAGAACCAAACAAAGTCAACGACATGTCAGATAAATGTCACCTGTGAGTCACAAAATGTAATTGCACTGAAATCACTTATATGTCTGCAGAGCCTGTGTACACTGGTATCTACCACTATATGATATATGATATGATATATGGTCACTGGTGGCATAGATAGTCTGTAGGGCACCTGTGTATACTGGTATATACCACCATATGGTCACTGTATGGTGGTAAATACAGCCTGCAGAGCCTGTGTACAAGTATCTTCCACTATATGGTCACTGTATGGTGGTAATATACGGTGTGCAGAGCCTGTGTACACTGGCACCTACCCCTATATGGAGGTAATATTGGTCTTTGATCTTTACTCAGTATAGGGGTATTATTCAGTCAGTATGTGGTTGTAATTTGTAGTCGTGTTCTGGTGGCATAATGAAGTCCTTATATAGTAGTGTTATTTATTAATGCTTGGTAATGTTGGTCTTGGTACAGTGGGATTTGTTTGGTAGCAATTTTTATGGTGATATGTATGATGAAGTATTCACTCCTTGTAATATCTAGTAACTACATGACTTATTAAGAAGTCATGGTTACTGTTGAGCGATTTTTATCGACAAAGTTGAAATCGGCAAGGTTTTTATGGTGATCGAAATTTCCAATCATGGGGAAAATTTAAAGGGGAAAAATTTCTGTGCTTCATTTTTAGTGCGCCTTTTTCGGCGTTTCCCAAAAATTTTTTGGCGGCCGAAATAAGATTACAAAATTTGGGGCGGGTGGATGTTTGTGCGGTCATAAAAAACTGGGATGTGTTTTGGTTGCGATTGGCTGGAAAAATCACAGCCCTTTCTTTTTAAACTTTAAAATTCCAGCGTCTTCCCCAGCGTCTAATAGGGTTTGGGAAACTGGTTTTGCCTGGGGCCCAAACCCAAGCTCAGCAAAATTTTGTCTATTTTGACAGAGAAACCTCTAAAATTAGTGTGACCCTTTCCCAATTTAGTTAGATTAGGGATTTGAAAAATTTTATGTAGTTAGTAGAAAATTTTTAAAGAAAATTCCCACTGTAAATTAAAGGGGGTTTTGGGAGCGGGGGGGGGGGGGGGGGGCGGGGCGAAAACAGAAAATCTATCTATAAAGAAATGGAAAAAGGGTTCACCAAGATTAGTGTAGACATTTTTGGGGAATTCTTTATTATTAACAGTTTGCTTTTGAAATATTTCCTGGTTTTGGGGGCACCCTGAATTATATTGGAAAAAATAATTTTTTGTAATTTCCCAGGTTTTTGTTAGCTGAAAAAACCCATTTTATTATCAGTATAATTTAGATGGGGTTTTTTTTTTCTTAATTTTTTACCCTTTAAAACCCCTGGGGTGTTGATATATCCCCCTTTGGCATTTAAAATTCCCAACCCAAAGAAAATTTGTAGTAGACGGGTTTTTTGTTTGTTTGCCAAAAATTTTTTCGGGGGTTTAAACTCTTCGAAAAAAAGAAATTAAAAGGTTTTGGGTGTTTTTTTTTGACTTTTTTGGCCGGCCCCCCGGGCATGTTCATTGACGAGATCTGTAAATCTTAAAAACAGCAATTCTATATTCCCCCAGGTGAATTAAAAAGGTGCAAAAAAAAAAAAAAAGTTTTTTTTTTTTTAATCAAAACCATTCAGTTTAAAAGTTTTGGTTTTTGAAACCCAAAAAACGGGGACTTTTGCGCACCCAGATGTTCATTGACGCAGCTTTACGTAAATTTTTAAAACGCAATTTCTTATTACACGGGTTGAATTGAAAGGTGGCAAAAATTTCCGTTTTATTATATAAAAACATAACTTTTATTTTTTTTTTGACTTTTGCGCCCCATCATGTTCATTGACCAGCATCAAAGTAAAAAATCTTAAAACAGAAAAATTCTATATTCCCCAAAGGTGAATTAAAAGGTGCAAAAATTACCTTTTTTTATATCAAAAAATAACAGTTAGTTTTTTTTTGGGACTTTTGCGCCCCAAGCACTGTTCATTGACGCAGCATATAGTAAATTTTAAAAACAGCAATTCTATATTCCCCACAGGTAAATTGAAAGGGTGCAAAAAAAAAGGGTTTATTATTTTCAAAAAAAAACCAGTTACGTGTTTTTTGATTTTTGCCCCCCAAGCATGTTCATTGACGCAGCTTTAAAATAAATTTTAAAAAAGAAATTCTATATTCACCACAGGTAAAATTGAAAGGTGAAAAAAAATTCAGTTTTTATATAAAACAAAAAACAGTTAGTTTTTTTTTTGATTTTGGCACCCAGCATGTTCATTAGCAGCATCTAAGTAAATTTAAAACAGAAAATTCAAATATTCCCACAGGTGAATTAAAAGGTGCAAAAAATAGTTCTTTTACCCAAAACATAAAAAATTACGTGTTTTTTGACTTTTGGCACCCTTAAACTTTTTATTGACGCAGATTAGTAAATTTTTAAAACCAGAAATTCTATATTCCCCCACAGGTGAATTGAAAGGTGCAAAAAAAAAAGTTTATTATATAAAAACATAACAGTTACGTGTTTTTTTTCTTTTGCGCCCAGAAATGTTCATTGCCCGAGAATCTACTAAATCAAAAAAACAGCAATTCTATATTCCACAGGTAAATTAAAAGGTTTAAAAAAAAATACAGGTTTATTAAAAAAAAACAAAACAGTTAGTTTTTTTTTGATTTTTTGCGCCCCCAGCATGTTATTGAGGCAGATCTACGTAAATCTTAAAACAGAAATTCTATATTCCCCAACAGGGTGAATTAAAAGGGTGAAAAAAAATCCGTTTTTTTTAAAATTCAAAAAATAACATTTTGTGTTTTTTGTTTTGGAACCAGCACTTAAACCAATTAAAAAAAGAAAAAGGGGGCTTAAAAATTTTAAATCCTTTTTAATTTTTTTTCCCCCCAGCAATTCCCTTAAAAATTTCCTTCCAAAAGGTAAATTTTAAAGGTCCCAAAAAATACTGTTTATTATATAAAACACTAAAAGTTACGTTTTTTTTGACTTTTGCGCACCCCAGCTCTGTTCTTTTGCGCGCTTTCTATTTAAATCTTAAAAAAGCAATTCTAAAATTCCCCAAAGGTGTTTTTAAAAAGGGTGAAAAAAATCCGTTTATTATATAAAAATAACGTTACGTTTTTTTTTGACTTTTGGGCACCCGCCTGTTCATTGACCCCAGAAATTCTACGTAAATTTTAAAAACAGAAATTCTATATTCACCACAGGTGAATTGAAAGGTGCAAAAAAATTAACCAGTTTATTTTATCAAAACAAAAACAGTTACGTGTTTTTTAAAATTTTGCGCACCCGGCATTGTTCTTTGGGACCCCAGCATCTCCTTTAAATTTTAAAAACGCAATTTTATTCAAAAAGGTGAATTAAAAAGGTTTGCAAAAAAAAACAGTTTTTATATCAAAACAAAAACAGATACGTGTTTTTTGGATTTTGCCCAGTCCAGTTTTGTTGTTTAGACACCTTGCATTTAAATTTTTTTAATCCAGCAATTTTTTTTGATTAGGGGGTTTTGATTTTTGCTGTGATTTGCTGTCTTTTTAATAAGAGATTTTCCCAAAAATTTTTTTCCTTTACCTTCTCAAATTTTATATTTTCTGAACTTGGAGCGAAATGCGGTGGAAAAGCGGGGAAAAAGGAGGGGGGTTGCACATGGGGGTTAGGGTTTCGGAAAAGGGGGGTGCCCCTTCCCAGGGGCGAAACACGCAGGGCCAGCGGTTTGTCAGTTGCAGGCCCGTCGGGCCCTGTCATGCTGGGTCGGGGCCCTGTGAATTAAGTAACAAACATCGTCCCCAAAATTGTCCTTCGTGGTTAATGCCCCGCATCTAGCGGGTTTCCCTTTCCTCGTCCTGCCCACTGGCCCCCAAATGTCTATCAGCATCTTTAGCATCGTCCAAAATGAAGCACCCCAAAATTTTTCAATCGTGTACCCCCCAAATGGGGTTTAATCCATTTTCTGAAGACCTTTGGGGAAAAAATTCGGTTGCGGTCAGAAGGAAGTTAAAAGATAAAGGGGGGCCCAAAAAAAGGGATGATTTTCTCTGCTCTGACGCCCAGTTACTGATGCATCAGGGGAAGGTAAAGGGAAAAAGCCGGTAAATCGGCAAAAACCCCGGGCGGCGGCAACCCCTTGGGCAGGGGCCCTTTGCTTTTTAGCCCGCGTTTGGATGCAAAAAAAGTCAGGACGCCCAAAAGTCACCGTTTTGATGATGATGTTGATGGGGGGCATTCGGATCCACCCGGGTCTTTCCGCGGGAAATTTGCTTGCAAAAGGTTCATCAGGGGAGAGGAGGAAAGAGGGGGGTTTGTGTAAATTTGGGTGCCCAAAAAGGGAGAGGGCGGGTGCAAAAGGGTCCCCTTGAAAAAAATGTTTTTTCCCGCCACCCCCCACTTTTCCTCCCAAACCCCCGCCCCTGCTTATGCCGTAAAAAGGCCCCGGGAAACCTCTAAAGCCGGGCCCTTTTCTTTGAGCAAGCCTCTGTTTCCCAACCAGGGGATGTATATGCCCCCTTTTCCCTTTAAAGCAAAAGTAGAGGCAAGAACCTTAAGGGGTTTAAACCAACCCCCAAACTTGTCTAGTCACATGCAGCAAATTTCCCAGGGTTTTGAAAGGGGGGGAAAACCCCCTTGGGCCCCAAAAAAAGGGACCGCGCCGGGCCCCCAAACCCATTCCCCCCCTCTGTCTCCCGCCCCCTCCTCCTCCCCCAAACCCCCAAAGGGCGTTCCCCCAGTGCCCATGTTTCAGAGCATGATAGGGATCAGCCTCCGTTTTCACCCCTCCACCGTTGCCCGGGTCCCAACCGCCCCCCAGAGCCCCCCCCCCTCCCCTTTTCCCCTTCCGCCTTTTTGGGACGACTGACGGTACAGGGGCCCCAGTCTAGAGCCGGGCCTTCTGTCTTCCCGGGTTTTGGGGAGAAGAAGAAACATTTAAAAAAAACCAAAACCCCAAAAAGCCAAAAGGGGAATGTCGGCATGGCCAGGCTTTTGGCCTTGGAAATTTTTCCCTTTGTTGGTGGACAAAAAGGGTTTCCCGCCCGCCCATGGCCCTGTTTGGCCCCAATACCGTTTGCCGAGCAGGCATTTTTTTGGGCCAAAAAAAACCCGTCCCTGCCCGGGCCCGGGCCACTTTGTCTTTCAAAAAATTTTAAAAAGGGGTTGTCTGATTGTGTAAAAAAAAGTCCCATCTCCCCCCGGGCCCAAAATGGGATTGTAAGGGGCCCAAAGGGCCCGCTATATTTTTTGGGGACAGTAAATGGTGAGCTGGGTGGATGTTCTGGGGGGGGTTGACGGGGGCTTAGGTTTGGGGCCCCGACGCTTTAAAAAACCCGCAGGGTTGGGGGCAGGGCTTTTTCCCCCCAAGGCCTTGGTGGCATCACTTGGGGGCCCCAGGGGACACCGGGGCCGTGTTAAAATTTAAAACTCCCCCTTGGAGACCGTCCCACACAGGCCCAGGAGTGGGGGGAGGTTTTAAGCGGGGGGGAAAACCGGGCTGGTGGGTGACAAAAACCCTTTTTTCCCGGGGAAAGGTAGTGTGCGAAAAAGGGGAAATTGGGGGCCCCCTTAAGTGGTAGGCTGGAGAAACCCCCTTCCCTGGCCCCTTGTCATAAAACCTTGTGGGCCGGAAATTTTAAAGAGCTCCCCGGGTCGGGGCTGCCTGTTAAGAAGGCTCAAGGTCTGAGTTCGCACTTCCCCCGGGTTCCCCACCCTGCTTCGTCCCCCCTGGTGGTTGATTTTTCCGCTCGGCCCCCCCGTAACCGTCTATTTTTTTGACGGGGAAAACACGCGGGTTTTCCCACCCCCCAAACTGCTCCAGCGATTGGGGGCCAGCAGCGAAATTCCCTTAAACGCAGTACGAAGGGGCACGGGCCCTGACAACCCGGGGGTACGGACCCCCGGGGTGTTGAACCCCGGAGGGGGGGGGCGGGGTGAAAGAGTCTGCACCACCCTTGCAATTTTTAAAAAGAAGCCCCCAAAAATGGTCAGTGCGGACAATGTTTGGGCGCATGAGCTTTTTGTGGTGATCTTATTTGGGAAAAGGGATCGTGGAACTCTGAAAAAAGGCCCCGCCGGGGAAAGGGGGGGGACGGACACAGATGCGGACACGGACCCTTTTCTCCCCCGTAAAAATTAAAAAAGGCCCGACAGGTTTTAAATTTTTCATCGGTTTCATTAGGCAGGGGTTTCGGGGTCCAGAGCTATTTGAAAGGGTTTGGGCCCCAATCAGCTCTAAGGGTGATCATTAAGGAAATTCGGGGCTGTGTTGAAGCGGTGCCGGGGGCCCGCGGGGAGGGGGGAGGAGGGGGGGGGTTTATTCCTAGACAGATGTTCCCGACGCCCCTGCCTTGGAAAGAGGTTGGGCGAATTTGGGGGGAGGGGAAGATGGGGAAGATAGTTTGTAGTGCCCCTAAAACCAGGGGGTTGGGAAATAAGGCTCCTTTTCCCAATGAGTGTTTGGATCCCTCCTTTTCCCCAACATATCCTGCATTAAGGCCTTAAAATGAACAAACTTTTTACTGGGTGGCCCCCCTTCATGGACCCCGGTTTACAAAAAAAAAATAAAGCATTTTCCCTTAACCCCAAATGGGAGGTAAAATGGGGGAAATGGGGGCCTTGCTGATTGTCAACTGGAAGGACATTGTTGCGTCTGTTTCACTTTCCCCCAAATGTACGGTGGAAAAATCAGCGAGGGGAAGCAGTAGATTTCCCAAGTGGGGTAGCGGGCAGCAGCAGGCAATGTGGAGAAGCCAATGGGTGCCCTCTGGAAAACTTTGTTTCCCCACCCCCGAGGGATGAAATGGGGGGGCCACACCCCAACACAAGAGATCAGTTTAAGTCATGGTCACGATATCTGGTTCAACCCCGTGTTTTTCCCATGGGGTTGGGGCCCCAAAATTGATTTTGGGGTACCCAAAAAAAGGGGAAAAAGGCCCGAGTGGTCGTCCCCCATAGGGGTGTTGCCCTCCCCAGCACCCAAGCGGTATATTTGAGGGGGCCCTTTTAGCCCCGTTTGGAGGATTCATTACAGACAAACAAATCCGGTTTTCCCACGATAAGGGGGGTTCGTTTGATTTTTCCATAAAGGATAAATTAAAGGAAGGGATTCTGATGATGTTGGGGCCCCCAATTGCCGGGGGTCCCCGTTTTAGTTGCCAGTCTATTCACTTTCCCTTTTCAAAAGAAATGGTCCTCTTAAAAATTTTTTTTTTTTAAAAAATGACCCCCCCATTTTTACGCAATTTTTTTTTTTTTCCCCAAAAACATTTCATTTTGCGGGTTTTTTGCGTGTGAGGAGCTGTAAAAGACAGCAAGGTTTCATGACAACAGGGGTATTCCATTTATCACTTTATTTAAGAATTTTTTTCGCATTGTCAAGGTTTTTGGGTCATGTTGTTTTTTTGAGATACAGCAAAAATTTTGGTCCTTTGGGAAACAAAATGTGATTTAAGTGGAATTTTCCCTCACAATTTTTAAAGTGGCTAAAGAAGTCATTTTTTAAAATTTTTTTGGGGTCAGTTGCTGTGGATAAGTTTTTAATTATGGCCCTTTTGGAAAAAAATGGGGCTTTTTAAGTGGCATTTTCCTAAAATTTTTTAATAGGGGCTGAGAAGTCATATTTTTAATTTTTTGGGGGTAAAATGTTGTGTGGGGAATACAGTAAAATTTAAAGGTCCTTGGAAAACGGAATTTGTGGCTTCAAAGTGGCATTTCTCCCTCCCCAATTTTTAATAGTGGCTAGAAGTTCCATATTTTTAAATTTTTTTGGGGGTCTTGTAGCTTTGAGTTCAGCAATAATCATGGCCCTTTTTGTAAAAAAAGGGTGGTTTTTAAAGTGGCATTTCCCCCTAAAATTTTTTAAAAAAGGGTGAAATTTTTTTTGGGTTCCAAACCAAAATTCTTTTTTTAATTTTTTTGGGGGCATTTTGCTTTGAAAATGAGCTTACTACGGGGTCCTTTTTAAAAAAAAATGTTGTTTTTTTAAACAGACATTTGTTCTTCAAAATTGCCAAAAGGGGTGGGGTCCAAAAAGGGGTTTAAGGGAAAAGGGTTTTTTTGAAATTTTTGGGGGTTTTTGGGAAAAAAATGGGGGGCTTTTTTTAAAACAGGTCAAAAAATTTCTTTTAAAAAAATTGTTGTTGTAAAAGGGGGAAAAAATTTGTTTTTAAAACATTTGGGGCAAAGAGTGGGGCCTTTAAGGGTTGGGGGGAAAGAAAGGGGAAAAGGAAATTAAAAGGAAAAGGAAAATTGGTTAAATGGAAAAACCAAATTTGGGCAAAAAGGGGGGCCCCCTTTGTTTTGGGAATTTTTCTTTTTTTTGGGGTTTTTTCCAAAAAACCTGTTTTTTGAAGTCTACCCCATTTAAAATTACAATGAAAAAAAGGGGAAAACAAAGGGGATTGGGGTTTGGGGTTCCCCAAATTTTTATTTTAAAAAAAAGGGTTTTTTTCCTAGGTTTTTTAAAGTCTAAAAAACTTGAAATGTCCAAAAAAAAGGGTTTAAAGAATTTTTTCCGGAAAATTGGGGGGTCCAAAGGGGGGAGGGTTAAGGCAAAACTTGAAAAAAAAGGGGGGGGTTTTCCTTTTTAAAAGGGGCATGGATTTTGGGGAAGCGGGGGGGGAAGGAACAAAGAAAACAAAATTTTTAAAATTTTTGGGCGGGGCAGGTTTTGGGGGTAAAATGGGAAAAAGAATGCCAAGTTAAAAAAGGGGGCTTTTTTGGGGGGGGAAACGGGGGGAGGTTCCAACGGGTATTTTCCAGTGAAAAAAAAATTGGGGGTTAAACATTTTCCCTTTTTAAAGGGGGGAAAGGGGGGCCACTAACAGGTAGGGAATGTGAAAACAAAAGGGGGGAAAGTTTTACCCATTTTTTTCCGGGGGGCTTTTTGTTTTAAAAACTTTCCTGCTTTTAAAGCCCCGACAAAGTTCTTTCGGTTGGGGTTTGTGTCCCAACGAAGGGGAAAATTTTAAAACCTTTTTGGTTTTTTAAATTGGGGGCCCCGGGGTTTGGGGTTTTCAGGGGCCCCACTTGTAATTTCCGGCCTTTGGGGTTAAAGTTTTTTGGACAAAGGGGGGTATATTTTCCATGTTCCAAGGGTTAAACCTTAAAATTTTGGGGGTTTTTAAAAGATCCTTTTTCCGGGCACTTTTTAAATGTGGGGGTCATGCGGGTTTTGGGGGGTAATGTGTGGCCCAGGAAATTTTTTGTCAATGTCCATTTAAAAAAAATGGGGGTTTTGAAAGACTCTTTTTCCCGGATTTTTTTAAATGGGGGGGTCTGCAGGTTTGGGGTCTTGTGTGGCCCAGGACAGGAATGTCAATTTTCCAGTAAAAACAAAAAATGGGGGTTTTGGAAAACCCCTTTTTTTGGGCCCACTTTTTAAATGGGGGGGTATGGGGTTTTGGGGTCATGTGGGGCCCCAAGGAAAAGGTATATTTCAAAGCCCAGTAAAAACTAAATGGTGGTTAAAAAGGACCCCTTTTTTCGGCATTTTTTTTTAATGGGGGGGTAGGCGGTTTGGGGTCTCCCTGCTTTTCGGACAGGGTTATTCAAGGGTCCAGTTTAAAGGAAAAATGAGGGTTTTTCAAATTATCCCTTCGGGCATTTTTTAAAATTTGTGGGGGGTGGGTTTTAAAGGGGTTTCAGGTTTTGGGTCAAGACGGGGATAGTAAATGGTCTGTGACTTTTTTTCTGTGACTTTTAAAACTAAGGGGTGTTGCCTAAGATTTTGCCGAAACCCCTTTTAAATGTTGTGGAGGTTAAATTTTCAGTTTCCCCAGTTGGGTTTGGGGTTTGTAATAAAAAGGGTGTTTTGCTTTTAAATTAGATTTTTTAAGGGTTCATCGCGCAAAAATTCGATGCTCATATAAAAACCCTTAAACGATAGCGGGCCGCTATCGACTATGTTTAAATTGGGATACCCAAAACGCAATCGTTCAACATAGCAGGGAAAATGTTCGTGGTCAGGGGGTGGGCAGGAGGGAGGTCCACCCAAAAGTTTACTATGGGCCCAGGATTCTCTAGTTACACCCATGGTTACGCCCATGGAGCCAGGGAGCAGGACCCGGGTTGGACGGGAAAGATTTGGGCAGTTAATTAGTAGTCTATGGTGCATTGGTCAATGTTCATGATGTAATATGTTGTTAAAATGTAGAAAAGGTAAATTTGATACGTAATCCCAAAACAATGTTGATACGAAGTATCTAACTTTTTCAAATTTTTTGGGAAGACTTTATTGTGAAGTAAGATCAGATAAAAATGTTGCTACATCCATAGCAATGCAGTTATGGGAGTGCCCATTTTTTTAGACGGGCGGTTGGGGGATTAGTAGTCATTTAGGGTGCCGGTTTTTGGGATGGCCGAAATAGCACCCAAGAATGAAAATGTTTACAAAAGCGGTAAAGAAAACCCCCTTTCCCATGCCACAGGTTTTAAAAAATACAGACAAAAAGGGCCCTGCGGGTTTACTTTTTGGTGATGTTTTTTTTATATACCAGAATTAGGGTTTCCTTTCTCTGTGGTTTTTTTGGAGAAAAAAGAGTTTTTGTACATGAAAAAAAGAGCTTCAAGACAGGGAAGAGAGAACTAAAGGCTGCTCGAAGGGGAGGAAGTTGTCATTTTCCCTAAATAATACATTGTAAAGATTCATATAGTCACATCTGCTACCAATTTAAGAAAAACATATAGGATGTTATAAAGAATGTGACTTTCTGGTGTGAACTATAAAAGTCTTGCATTTGTCTATGATTTATCATTCTAGGACAAAGTTAGAAGGCATTATTTATAAATCAGATTTTCACAGGTAATATTCCACATTCAGTATAGTAGATACAACAAATAATCGGTCTCAAAATAAACATTTTAGTATCTTCTATATACCTTTAGAAAACTATCATCTTTCTGGTAGATCTGATAGAGGATATTATTATGCCCCTGCTTCAGTACTATCTAGGACCAGCTTATTGAAAAGTGTCATTCTAGGATATCTTAATATTTTATTTCACATTGCATCAGCCATAAGTGCATCTTGTTGAAATATTAGAAGAGATGAGGCCTACAAGTAAATGGTAGATACAAAGCAATAAAAGATTTGAAGACCCCAGAGTACAGCAGTGGAAAGTATATTTGACAGCAGTAAATGACAGCAGTGCATTCTCAAAGTCATCAAACGGGAATACACTAGTCAACGGAATGGACAACAATGCCAACCTATAGTATGAAAGCAGAAGCCTTGAAAAAGAAAAGGCTGTAAGACCGTTAAGGTGTTGTAAATCTATGGAAGTTCAATGAAAATTCAGTTTTGGGCTGCTGGGTGGAGTTATCCTCTAATCCTGAATTTTTAAAAGTCCTATAATTTTTATTTCTAAAATTAAATTTTGTATCAAGCAATGGCACATTTTTAAATTGAATTTGAAAGTCTTAAAAGTCTTTACATTCTAATTATATATATTGAAACATAATAAATGGTTATGTTTTTCAATATGGAATGGTCTGGAAACTGGTTTTTAAGACTTCAGATATAAGGCACAGTACTCTGGGTCTCTATTGAAACATTTTATCATTATTTTTGTAATCAATTTGCAGGGCTGTATTTGACATACTTGAATCATTTTATGGCTCCAGCAACATAAAATGAAATTTACTATTTTAATATTGTTTTTATAACTTTGTTCTAAGCATGCCTCAGTTGTTTAAGGCTAGTCAATTTTCCAATATATAATATAAGCTCAAAAAATGCACATTAAGATTCTGGTCAGGATCTATTCTGATTCTGAATACAATATCACTCATGATTCACTGAAGATTGTCAGTCACATAGTATCCTATATTTATCAACAGAGAAAAGAAACACAGATTTACCTCTAAATCAAGTTATAAGAAATGTACATGTATGAAAACTGTCTAGGTCTAAGACTTTCTTTGTTGCCCATAGAAACCAATAAGAGCTCCCTTTTATTTCATAAAGTGCTCTGAAAAAATTAAAGGGGAGCTCTGATTGTTGCTATGAGCAACATGGAAAGTCTTAGACCAAGACAGTTTTCATACATGTTCCCCATAGTGTGTATAAATATCTATATGCATACATGCAAAGAGAATAATTTCTTCTGCTGGTTTTTGACTGGAAGACCTGTAAAGAACCTGGTTGACGGTGGAGAAAAGGGAAAAAGGTTAACTTCACTCCAATTCTTAAATTAATTGGGCTCATTTGATGACAATTGGGAGATCTACTTAACAAAGGTGTGAGCTCTTCAAAGAGAAAGGGGCTGCTGAGCTCTCTATCAGACTGGAGAAAAACAGGGGCCGTTGACTTGTGGGTGTCAGAACCAGAGGACACTGGTATGAATGCTATTGTTCATGGTACTGTGTAGTAGGCTCAGGACCTGGCTAGTGAGAGATGTGTATGTTTAGTCAGTGGCTAGACGGCCTAGCATTTATATGATTGATATTGTACACTAAACTGTGCTGTGTGCTCAAAAACAAATAACGCTGGCTGGGGTCAGTTTTAAACCAAACCGTACAGTAGTTCGAGTGCTGTATACTGTACTATATATAGGCCAGAAAATATGAAGCCTGACAACTAATTGACCCCCAGATTGTCCAATATGCTGTATGCTGTATGTCAGCTAGAATCTTATATAGCATGTACATACTAAATCATGCCACATAGACAAGACCTAAACAGCTAGAATAGTGCAACATAAGATAAGGTACAGTACCTGCTCTCTATAAGGAACTCTAAGGAAGACATGTATAAAAACTGTCTAGGTATAAAACTTTCTTTGTTGCCCACAGCAACCAATCAGAGCTCCCCTTTCATTTTTTCAGTGCACTATATGAAATGAAAGTGGCACTCTGATTGGTTGCTTTCTTTGTTGGTAGGCAACAAAGAAAGTCTTACACCTAGACAGTTTTCATAAATGAGCCCCTAAGGCAATGTTCACATGGCTTATTTTGGGATGGATTTCAGCCCGTATTTCGCGCCGTACTGTGCGAATTATGGGTGCAATCCGTCCCAGTCATTACCGTAATCCACAGTTCTCATAGAGAATTATGGATTCCTTCTCCTCTCCCCGCTTGCGAAATACAGTCAGCGGGGAGAAAGTGACATGTTAATTATCACGGCGGAATACGCACCGTGGATAATGAATGTCTATGGGGCCGCAGGGCTGCCGCCTCCCCCTCCCCACGCCCCGCCCCTGCGGCTGAGTACATGGCGTAATTGCAGGCGAAATCCGTCCCGCAATTATGCCGTGAATAAGCCGTGTGAACACAGCCTAAGAGTGCTAAACATATGGATACCTAGACAAGACCATTATTTTAGAAATATATCTATATATCTTTGAACAGTATAAATTTGTGCTAAAGAAATGTATTATCATTCTAGCTTAATAACATAGTAAATAAATGACAGTTCAACGTGTATCCGCTGTGTTACAAATAAATAAAACAATTATTCTCAGACTGTTCTTTGGCTATTTTACCATGTTTTTTCTTTAAAGCTTTCCATCATGGATTACATAATTATTCAAACAGTTCTGCTTTTGCTACATCAATGACCAAGACAAGTATAACACAATTTTATTAATAACCCTCAGACCCCATTAAGTTATAAGGATGCATTCTGACAAAATCATTCTCCCATGCTGAAATGTGTAGATCAATAATTTGCATGCTAGACTACTCTGGAGTCAACAGAAACAGCAGCTATTCATGCAGCAACTATAACTCTGAAAAAGAACATTTTAGGTATATGTGTATAAATAAAGTATCTTCAAAGATTACACTAATAAAATACTGTTAGGCAAAAAGTAGTTTCACATCTGCAATGAAGGATTCTTTAGAAGCCTCCATCACAAATAACATCATATCTGATAGTGCTATTATCCTGACAAATTATGTTCACTTTAGCAGAACACTATGGAAACCCTTATTAAGTCATGGGGTCTATCGGGTGCCTCTTGTATTGTCATATAGTGAATCCAGCAGAGCATTGTGACATCTGCTATAAATGGAAGCCACAATATGGATGTGAAGAAAGACTCACATTACAATTTATTGGACATCTGCACATTCATAAATGAAATTTAAAGAAGTCAGTAACTTTTAAATGTATGTTTTACTTTATAAAAAGCCTGCATGTCAGTAATATTGCATTTCTACTACAGTAATCTAATATATGTGATTTAAACATTGCATTGCACCGCAGATTGTATATTAAAAGGATGTGTACAATTGTTAATGAAGGAAGATTAACAGTAAAAACAGAAATGTAAATAGAATATAGATACTAAAGAGAATTTCAAGGATTAGAAAAACGTCTGCTGTCTTCCAAAATACAGTACCACATCTGTGCACAGGATACATGTGGTAATGCAGTGCAGCTGGGCCACATTCACTTTAGGGGAGCTGAGCTGCAATACCAAAACCAATCCCTGAATGGTATAGCACTGTCTGCTGGAAAAAAACAAGCCTGTTTTTTCTAATTCTGGACAACTAGCTTTAACCCATTAATACTGTAGGACACATATCTATCTTGAGCGAGGTTACTTTGCCTTCTGTGGTTGTACTTGTGGTTACTGCCACTGTATGGTATCCCTCTTATCTTGGGTGCCAGCGTACTAGAGGTGCTGCGGGAACTATCGTCATTATACCTGGCAGCACTTGAGCTAAGTATCAGTTCACTTATTTTAATTTGGAAGTACATGTGTTGTAGTATATGCTTGTATATAGCGTATTCTTTTTCCACAGTGAGAAATTTTGGAATCCCCTGATGAACCCTAGAATTGTTTCGGGGGAAACGCGTCGGGATAGTGGGATTTAAAGGTGTTTATACACGCATGTAGTGACATTGTCTGTCATTAAAGCGGAGCCGCTCTTTATCGGGCGATACTCCACTGGCAGATAGTGTACAGTATGCTGTATCATCTAGGTAAGCAGTGGTAATATATAGGGTTTAGATATTAATATTTTAAATAGTCTAGTAAAAGTTATGTTTTAACAGGGATTATTATTTGCAGTGATATATTGGTACAAATCCTCTGTTCATATAGAATTTGTAGTATTTGTTACTGCCACTGTACCCATGAGATCAGCAGCATCACCTCTAATACACAATAGTGACCTTGGCATCTAAACGATTATACAGTGGGGAGGAGTTTCTTCTCTTAACCCATTGGAATTAGTCCCCGGTGTCGATTGCTAAGCTCTTATCAATAGACTTGAGACCTTAACAACCGACTTAACGACTGTTTCACAATGCAATAAGTTATATGTTCCCAATTATAGGTAATAGGGTTCCCCAGTAAGCTATATGTCACCCAGTATAGGTAATAGGGCCCCCAGTAGTTATATGTCCCCCAGTATAGGTAATAGGGTCCCCCAGTAAGTTATATGTCCCCCAATAGGTGGATATATAGTTTATCCTCCGTTGGTTTATACTCGAGTGTATATATTATACATGTTCTCTGTATCCAAAGTACAACTCACCTCACTCGAAAGTGTTGGCTCTTCCAGGACCTGTGATGATGTCACACGAAGGGGGGAGTCATGTGATGCTGATCAGTGTATGCAAAATTCTGCTGTACTGGTTGTGATCACTGCTGGATGAGCTGAAGCAGAGCTATGAATGTGTGTGCTATATGTGCCTGCAGCAGAGCTGTGTATAATGTGAGTGTAGCAGAGCCTTATGTGTGTAACGTGCATGTAGCTGAGCTGTGTGTGTGTAATGTGGCTAATTGCTGGGTACAGCCTTACTTAGCTAATTACAGGGACAGCCCTACCTGGCTAATTACTGGGGACAATCATTTCATATATGGTGGCACCAAGTCCTCTAGTTGCTGCTCTTTGCTATGGCTGCCTGTCCTGGTTATTGAAGGGGCATCACTTATTGCATTTCCCACTCTAGGCTTATACTCGAGTCAATACGTTTTCCCACTTTTTTGAGGTAAAATTAGGTGTTCGGCTTATATTATATACAAAAAAACATACAAAAGGTCCCAGATCTACACAGATGACTTGGAGCGACAGTAGTAAACAAATACAATCATTTGGCTGGTGCCTCTTGTTCTTGGCAACAGTTAGGGCCTCATGCATGACCACTGTCTAAGTGTAAGACTTTCTTTGTTGCCCATGGCAACCGAACAGAGCTCCCCTTTCATTTCATATAGTGCTCTGAAAAAATGAAAAGGGAACTCTGATTAGTTTCTCTGGGCAACAAACAAAGTCTTAGACCTAGACAGTTTTCATTCATGTCCCCCTTAGATTCCCGGAGGTTATGTACTCTTGTCTCATTAATAGGATAGAAAAGAAAAGGTTTATCATGGGAGAACCCCCTTAAAGGGGTTTTGCCATGATCTCATTTCATACCTCCTGCATCCAGCTCTTCAGCTCTGTATGCTCAGAAGGGGCCATGTGTGATTTGTTTGAATTGCATATCATGTGACCCAGTAGGATGACATCACCAGGCTTTTCCTTTCTCTAGTCAAAGAAAGGTCTGTTTATGAACAGAGCTCTGAGTAGTCCCAATGTAGCTCAGAGGTAAAGATTTTGCCTCAAAGAATAATTTTTCCTAGGTTCAAATCCCTGCAGGAACCAAACCTGTGTCTTTTTCTTCTCTTTATCACTGCACATACCTCATTGAGGGCTCTTTCTTTTTATCTATTTGCACTGTTTGACTAATTACTAAGGAGTACAGAGGACCGGAGTAGAGTGACAGCACCTGGGGGTTGAACACTCAGTAGCTGCCTGAGAGGAGAAGTGATGTCTGAGCATGTGCGGCCAGGACTGAGGAGCTCTCAGCCCTGGTCGTATCCCCTGGAGATGAGCTGTAAACAATGGATCACTAAAGGAGCAGCTGAAACAAAAACGGTACAGAATTTTTAATAATGATGAATGGTGAAAATGTTTATTATTTAATTTGAAAGCTTTCCACGTCAATTTTACTTTGTGGCAAAACCCCTTGAATGTAATCAGACTGCTACTAGATCTCTGTAGGATTTGTTTTCATTTAAGGCCAGTTCTGCAAAAGCGTACTACAAGCTAGTAATAAACTCATGTAATACCAGCGTAAGACAAACCTAGCTATGGCTTCTGTTTTCATTTTTTTTTCTTGTGTGATTTTTTTTTAGCCTTTTTAAATAAAGTAGCTTTTACTAAATAGCTAGAATTAGCATGATTTTAATACAATAACATATAAGTAGGGTCTGCCGGACCATATTATTTTCTAAAATATGTTTTTTCTGTTCATACTTTAAAAACAGTCTTTGAGAATGGAGTGACAACAAATGAATGGTCTGTAATACTGCATTTAGTATAGTTATTAAAGGTGTATATATTTATGAAATATTCAATAAAAGAAATCTGAGGCTAATGTATCTATAATTACTGAAAACAGTCCTTGGCAAAGTTTCCTGTTGCTGCTTATCCAACATTCCTGCCAAAATTAAAGTTGTGTTTATGGCCAATAGATTTGAGCTTTTGTGTTGTGCTAGTTGCATACTGTGTCCAGAAATTTTGGAGTGTTATCGAAAGCTTCAGGAAATTCAGCAATTAGCAAACTGACTTAATGTGACAAACAAAACATGGACACAACTCAATTGTGTTATTCTGAAAAGTATTCTTGGCAGATAATTGTTAAATAATTCATATGGAATTTTGCAGTGACAATTATTTGTCGATGTGAAAACATTAAAGTGAATTTATTTACTTCGAAGTCAGTAAATAAATACATAAACTACATTTCATGATGAAAAAATGCCTACACACCTTTAATTATAAAAGTCTGCCCATTTTATTTAGGAGATAATCATTACAGCAGAAGAAAATGGCTGCCATGCTCTTTCCTGTCCTGGAATACAGCCGTAGGACAAACTCTGAGTTGCTTCTTGATTAGGCTGACTGACATAACTGAGCATGTGTGCTGTGCTCAGTCAGCATGAGTGACTTGTGGTGTAATGGACAGTTCTGCATTGCAGAAAGGAGACTGCTTCAAATAAAATTGTGTGTGTACATCGCTATATATAAATAAGTTGGTGTGGATTTAATATATAAAATATATAGCTCAGCTGGGAGGAAGAAGGCTTGGTGGAAAATGTAGTTTTCAAATAGCGCGCCTCGCATCTGTAGCTCCCCCCAATAGCCCAGTGGGGAGAAAGATCCAACATGTAGATAATATGCAACAGAACAGCATTTTTAAGTAATTCACATACTGTATTGTGACATAGATTTACTACATATCTTCAGTATTCTTATATTTCCTATCTGTTCTTTTTTTTTTCTCACACAATCTCTAACTTTTAATACTTTAACTCCACATTTGTGTTTACAAGGATATCAACACAATTGTATACTTTATATGTACTTTAAAGCTACAATCCCATTTACACTGGTGACATTGAGTGTGGATAATAAAATGTTACCACAGCTGTTACCCAGTATAGGTAAAGTGTTATAATAACCTCTTATCCATTATATTTTTTTCTCATGAAAAGGAGTGGTTGTCACTTTTAACAAATGTAGCAATATAATCTGTGGATCTAATGCACTCCTAATGAAAGTCTTCCTTTGAAACAAATCATCACTTGATAACCCTATGGTATACACCTCCCTAGATTTATTAAAAAGAGGATATGGACTGTTTTCCATTATACACTATAAAACATTTATTGTAGTCCACGGTAATAAACCCTATTGCTTTTACTAGCCATTGATATTTTAGTACTAAACGGAATTAATAAAATATACAGTAGCACTCTTTAAGTTATAGTAGTAATAGAATGTACTGTATATTGTGCTGCTGTACTTTGATGTGGTAGATGCTAAGTGTTATAGTTACCAAGGTCAAATTTCTACCATCAAATTGCAGTAATTATAGTTAGTGTTCTGTATAAATAATGGGACAGTGTCTTCACTGTTTTTGTGAAAATTCTTGTACTTAGTGCTGCCATTAGTAATTTCAAGGACCCATTAAGCTGAATCAGCTGTATCTTGCACCATACAGTATCAGTGAGCTCACCACTCCTTTTTCTTTACAGAAGTTCTGCAAGTACTGCCCTGAACCACTTCCTGTACTGTGATATAACTATGTGCATTACCTTTCTGCTTTATCACTATATTTATTATGCTGTACTGTGTTCATTCCCTTTGTATTATGACATCACTGACATATATATTTGCGACAAAATTGTGTACATTATTTTACAGCTTCATCACTGTGTTTATTGCCCTGTTCATTGCCCTGTAACATCACTGTACTTACATCACTGATTATCATTGCATGGCTGCGCTTTGTATTTTTCAGCATTATTGCTGTGCTTGCCACTGTGTTGTGAAATCACTATTACCTCTGTTCTGTGATTTCACTGAATGTTTGTAACATGTGTCAAACTCAATGCTCACTGTGTCATTTTAGGTGGCACGAGAGAGAGTAGACATAGTGAGTCCGGATGCAGAAGGACTGGTTCTTCACTTTCCCTAAAGGACACAGCCAGTGCTTCGCAGAGGTGATGGCATCAGCACAGGGAGCAGATGCCATCTTGAATTTGGAGCTCTGGCGCATAGTTCAACACTGCTTTGTTTAGTAATTCACAGGCAGTGGCACAGCTCTGACAGCCCTACCACGGCATCCTAGCAGCCATTGAAAGCAACCATGATGCTGATGTGCTCCTTGATAGAGATGAATTTGACATAACCTGTGTACTGTGACAATGCTATGGTCTTTAATCTTTTACGAGACATCACAATATGCAGTTATTATCTCCTGTGATATCACATTATATTATCCATATACTATGAAATCACAGAGTTTGCTATTTCTGTTTTGTGCCTTAAACCTAGTGATGCATTGTGATGCTGATCACTAATTGGTTTCAGTAGCAACAAGTTAATTGCACAACTGTAAGTAAACAGAAGAATAAGAGAGACCATCAGTAGTGCTGACCATCATTTTTTTTATTTAAGCATTGTAATACAAGCTTACAATTGTTAAAAAAAAGCAAACAATTGGAGTACTCTCTACTGCCACACTCCAAAAAGTGCCACCCATAGAGAACCGCCTCCGCCACCCCTCCCACCAGCTAGGCCAGTGATTACTATCCATAAATCCCCTTGTGCTATGAGATTACTATCTTCATTATCTCAGCACTGTGACCTAATTGTGTGCATTATCTCTGTTGTTGTATATTATTAGTGTGCATAAATAGACTGTGGTATCACAGTTTGCACTGTCAAGGACATGCTGTAATTGTATAAGGTACAGTGATAGCAATCCTATTTGAAACTTTGCCAGAATACAACTACACCAAACGGTGTCGGACTGGTGTGCCTGGGACCCATCTTACAGCTCCTGTGCATGACTTCATATACTACACATGAGGCTTGCTGCCTCTTTCTCTGCCCTTTTCCTTGAGGCTGTCATGCCCAAGGGCCCTCAGGGTTTCCCTTCTGCCCTGTGGACCAGTCTAAGCTCAACATTAATATTATAGTATTAATAAAATTGAAGTTCCTACATTTTATATTATGCTACTACTATTCCATGATGTGAACCAAAACATATATTTAAAGAACAAATTGAATTTCCATGTTCCGAAAGATTAAATAAACACAATATCCAAATGAATTCTGCCCCACACTGCATCATATTATTTTCACTGGGAATATGCATCACAATTATTAAATGGTATGTCAATAGGTGATAGGACACCCATGGAATTGGGCTGATCCACATCCAAACCTTCAGCAAAAATCTAAGGCCATGTCCTCACGGCACTGGTTTGCGGCCGGTTTTTCAGACTGTTTGCGGCTTTGCTGGCGGCCTGGAAAACATTCTACATGTTCATTCTTCCGTCCGGTTTTTGACGGAATATGAACAAGTGAATGCAAAGGGGAGGGCTTTTCTCCGCTCATTGCGGAGAAAAGCCGTCCTCCCGCGGCTGTGTGCACGGCACTAGAACCGTGTAAACGGACCTTAAGGGGAATACCTTAGGATTTCTGCTGCAGATCCACCATGGATTTTTCCAACTTAAAAAATCCATTCTCTGCATAGGGTAAAGAGTAAATATGCATCTATCATTCCATTTATGTAAAAAGTTTAATCTGATTAAACAGACACTATGTTCACTGTGATGTAATCAGCTTGCAGTATTATCCTTGTAGTGTAACCCTTTATTGATGAAATTTACCATCTCTCTGGCCATCCTGTTGCCTAATATCACCTAATACTGCTTGTTTTAATAATTTGGATTGTGTGATATATATAACAATAGTAATGCAGATTAATGTGTAATAATATTAGTAATGGCTCATTCAGAAAAACACACTAAAAAGTCATTAGAAAATGTAAATAGCATGGAATTCAATTGACAAAGAAGAAAATGTACAGTCTGATTGCTGTATATTTGCAATTTTAAAAAAGCTGTTTTTACTGGGTGTTTACAACTACGCAGAGGAAATCAACTACCTACTGTACTGTTTAAAACATCAGCAAGTTTTTAAAGCTATACAAAGGCTTGTTTTTGTGTGATAAGCATTCATTTTCTTTTCTTTTTCAATTTCCATCATTTACCAACCAATACTTTGCCTCTGACAGGCCGATTGCAGTAATACTAAGCTTTTAAAGTTTTTGGATGTTTAACTACTGTTGCACATTTCATGGAAAATATTTCTTATATTTCCTCATTCCATGAGCCATAACTTATTTATTGTCCCTTTGGCATATATGTAGATGCATGTGGACTGGTTTTTGCAGATGTCCCATTTTTTATTTTGAGGTACATGGAACTCATTAATTAAAAAGTTTATATTTTTGTTTGTTTTTTATGGTGGAGAATTAAAAAAAAAAACACTTCAGCAGTTAATTTTGTTGTTTTGTTTTTCTATGTTATTTACCATATGGGTTAAATAATATACAGGCAGTCCCCGACTTACACCGTTCCAACTTACATCTGTCCACTAGTTAGAAATGGACATTTATGGGGCATGCTGGCACTTGTAGGTCCATGTTCCACAGCAGATAGTAGCTGTGGAACGACAAGTTCCAGCAGGCCACAGCAGCACATGAGGTGAAATTAAGGTAATTATTTTCATAATATGGGCACAGACAGCAAGACAAATGTAAAAACACTTCCCTGCACTACCCAAAACTAAAAAGAAAACTTTTTGTACTGGAGTTATATTTAATAAATATACCTGTTCAGATACAATTTCAACTTAAGAATAAACCTACATTCCCTATCCTGGACTGTCTGTATTACCTTTATTGTATAGGAAATTAGGTAATTAAGATTGCCATTACACCATAAATGTGTACAGTATGTTTTTAATGTCCTCACTACTATGTTTCTCACTACTATGATTAGCCTTTAACATGTAGTGAAACATAAATGAAGGCTATTACTAAATACATTAATTTGTTGATTTTTCTTTGGTCAGGAGATAAAGAGGAATTTATCTCCTCTTCGAGCAAAAAAGTTTCACTGGTTGCCGACCACCTCTCCCTGCTCACCAGGGGCATAACTAGAAATGGCAGGGCCCCATTGCAAACTTTACAATTGGAACCCTCCACCACCATTCAAAAAAAATAAATAAAATTAACTTATCATGTGTTCCATCAAGAATGACAGAAAAAATAGTGTATACCAGGACACCTCCCACACACGCCACTCACATGTTGGCCACATCCCGCACACACCACTCACATGCCAGTCACATACTGCACATGCCAGCCACTCACATGCCGGTCACATCCCACACACGCCAGCCACTCACATGCCGGTCACATCCCACACACGCCAGCCACTCACATGCCGGTCACATCCCACACACGCCAGCCACTCACATGCCGGTCACATGCCAACCACTCACAAGCCGGTCACATCCCGCACACGCCAGACACTCACACGTCGGCCACATCTCGCACGTACTGATATTTCTGATATTATTGGACTGCGATTCTTTGATTGTTTAATAGATTTTGTTTTGCTTTAGGAGCATCATCCTCTACCCTACACTGAGTACTGGTCACTTATGTATATAATGCATACATACAAACATCACACATCTACATACACACAGATATATATTCATATACACACTACAGTCACAAATATATATAGTCACATCCATACACATATATACAGTCACACCCATACACACTACAGACACACATATATACAGTCACACCCATACACACTCCAGACACACATATATTCAGTCACATCCACATACACACACTTACCTGTATGCAATGCAGCTGTCTTATTCAGTCCAGACGTCTCAGGAAGACACAGGGTGGTTAAGGAAAGGACACATGTCAGCAGCTTCCTGCTCTCAGCTGGCAGTGCAGACACTCCTCCTTCATTGTCCTGTCTCGACTGTGCCTGTACAGAGACACCGAGGGGGCCGCAAACAGTACAGAGAAGAGGGGAGGAAGGGGCTGCTGGGAGAGCAGCTCTTTTAAAATACTTTTTATCAGCTCCATGGAGTTGTGAGGTGACCGGCCTGCCCCCTAGTGACTCTACGTATGTTATGACAGGGCCTGGCCGGCAGTAAAAATAAAGTTCCTGTTTGCTGCCGGCCGGGCCCCCAGGGAGTGCGGGCCCTTAGCAGTCACTATGCCTGCTTCTGCGGTAGTTCCGCCACTGCTGCTCACTCTTATCTCTCATTGCTCTGAGCTGCTGTCAGTCAGAGAGTCCGCTCTTGGTGAGTCACCGCCTACAGAAACTTATTTCTAGCAATGGACATTGTTTACTTAAGTAAATGAGAAGTTTTTACACTTTAGAGCTCTGTAGACTTGTGTAATACACTGACATGACTGCAAGGGATTTATAAAGTGTAACAGGAATAGCTAGGAATAGTAGAGCTGATGTGTTAATCACTGCTATAGACACACCCACAGCCTGACAGGAAGTCTGAGTCTAAGGCCATGTTCACACGGCTTAAAATGGGCCGTATTTCGGTCCGCAATTACGCGCCGGAGTGCGCAAATTACGGGCTGAAAACGGCCCAATTATTACGGTAATCCACAGTTCTCATAGAGAACTATGGATTACGTCTCCTCTCCCTGCTCGGCGAATCCGCCGGGCGGGGAGATAAGTGACATGTGAATGACCAGCGGCGTATACACGCCGCTGGTAATGCAAGTCTATGGGCTGGCGAAGTGTCGGCCCCCCCGCTCACTCCCCCGCTCCCGCCCACGGCCACACGACGTAATTGCGGGGCGTAATTACGTCCCGCAGTTAAGCCGTGTGAACATAGCCTAAAGCTGACTGTGGCTTTGCGAAACTGCATGGTGAGAAAACCCCTTTAAGTTAAAGATTACATTTAACAAAGGAATACTGACATTTATTGTAAGGTGTATCCAATATGTGCTGATCAGTTTCTTTATAGAAGACACAAAGTTCATTTCCTGATGCAGAATAGGCCATCTTTATTGGATGAGAGTTAAAATTCTGAAAGTGTTGTAATTGGTAATTTATAGTGAGATTTTGAGCTCCTTCTGTGTTTCAATGAAATATAGAACATTTTAGGAAAGGTGGACTTACACTTCAAGTTTGTAATGTGTCCAACACTGAAATGTTGCTAGAAATCTTAAATACAGAACCAAGGAAATCCGTGGTTTTTCAGCATTTTTAGCATGCACAGGGTATGTTGAGAGACAGTATCACCAAATACTTTGGTCACTGCTTTGCAAATTACAGTCTAAATGTGTTTTAACATTTTTATTTTTTTGCTAAAAGGCAAATTCGAATTTGCCAAGAACTGTATGTGTTAATTTATTTAAAATGAATAGCACACAAAGGAGTTATGCAGTGCCAGAAAATTATATTTCAATTAGATAATTGTACTATATCTAGTAACCTACTAATATACTATTTCTTACTGTAAGGCACTGATTTCCCAAATGAGAACATAGTTATGTGTCCTTGGCAGTCCAGTAGTGTGCATCAATACAGGTCCATATAACTGAGTATGAATCCACTCTCCAATCACCCATTGAGTAAGCACATAATATAATCACATGACCATTGCACAGCTAACACTGTAATCATATAGATTTAAAGGCATATTCCCATCACAGCAAGTGCTTTTGGAAGATCCTGTTACTGTTAGGTAAGCAATTTTCATAATGCATATAATTAAAAAAATATATGTTTTACCTAATACGGGCCTTTTTTGTACCTACAACTTCCTCTCTTGTCTCTTTGGTTACCGACCACCACTGTTTGCTTTCAGTGGTGACTGGTAATGCAGCATTATTGTGACATTGCCTGTGGTTGGTACTGCAGAGACGTGCACTACCTCTATCTCTTTCCAGCTTGGTCGGGCCACAGGAACCTATGCTTAGACAGTCTTTGATGATGCTACATTACTGGCCTTAACTGAAAGCACACAGTATAGTTACATAGTTTGTAAGACCGAAAAAGTTCCTCTGTATGCAAATAAAACTATAATCTTTTAGTATAATAAGAACAATCCTGCGCAACCTTTCTGGGTTGGACTTTGCCAAGGGGAAGAAATCTTTTACCCATTGTGCAAGAATCTTAAGACCGAAAAAAGACCATCCAGTTCAGCCTAGTGTGCTATAAAGTTGATCTAGAGGAAGACCCCATGAGGTAGAAGACAATTGTCCTCTTTTTGCAATCAGATTAAATCCCTGGAGCAATGACCCTTCTCCAGAATCCTGGTCACTATTACATGTTATATTATTGCACTCTAGAAAAACATCCAGACCCTTTTTGACCTCTGTTAGTGAATTCACCATGACAAGTTTCTCTGGTAGAGAGTTCTCAGTCTAACTGCTCTTACAGTAAAGAATCCATTTTTATATTTATAAAGAAACCTTCTTTCCTCTAGGCATAAAGAATGCCCCCTTGTTCTGGATACAGTCCTAGGTATAAATAGATCTTGAGAGAGATCTCTATATTGACCTCTAATATATTTATTACATATTTATTATGTCCCCCCAAAGCCATCTTTCCTCTTAACTAAATAACCCTAATCTTGCTAATCTTTCTGGGTATTGCAGTCCATCCAGTCCTTTTATTATATTTGTTGCCCGTTTTTGAACCTGTTCAAACTATAAAATGTATTTCCTGTACACTGGTGCCCAAAACTGTACACAATATTCTATGGTTGGTCTGACCACTGATTTGTGAAATTGGAAAATTATGTTCTTACCATGTGCATCTATGCCCCTTTTAATACACTCCATGATCCTATTTGCCTTGGCAGCTGCTGCCTGACAATTAGGTTTACCTTCCACTAGGATTCCCAAGTCCTTCTCCATGTCACTTTAGTGGTCAGTAACGAAGGAGACAAGAGAGCAAGCTGAAGGTGTAAAAAAGGCCTGTAGTAGGTAAAGCATACTTTTTTTTATTAACATGCATTTTGAAAATTGCTTACTTTACAGTAATCGGCCCTTCCAGCAGCACTTGCTGTGACAGAAATACCTATTAAATAAACCAGCCCCTTTCTTCCATTGCTTTGTACATGCATTATATATCCTCATGCATGTGGACTGTAACAATGTGGTACAGGATGCAGAGGGAAAAAGAAGATGATGGGAGTTGTAGTTTTTCATTTATAAGCAGCTCTGGCATTACCTCAGGATGTTGGGAGTAATGTTAAATTATGGGTCTTTTATATGAAAACTGTCTAGGTCTAAGACTTTCTTTGTTGCTCATAGCAAAATATCAAAGCTCCCCTTTAATTTTTTTCAGCGCACTACATGGAATGAAAGGGGAGTTCAGATTGGTTGCTATGGGCAACAAAAAAATGTTTTAGATCTAGACAGTTTTCATACATTTCCTATGTATTTTGGCAAATAACATGTAGTCATGTGTACAGTATATTCCTTGGGCCACTTTCAAATGGGTTTATAATGGGTATTGGGTATTTTGCTTTAGTATAAGTAAGCTAAAACTGAATAATGGACCAGAAATAGGGAAAAGATATAATGGAAAGATTTCCATCTCTTTCCCAATTTTAGTTGTGTAACTGAGTTTAAGTTTATAATCCTTAGAATTGAAGGAATCATATGGGTTGTCCAGGTTAAATTAAAAAAAAGAAATAAATTAATAATAATTTTGATCAAGTGTTGCACTACTGTTGCTGTAATAAAACTAAAAAAAACAAAAAAACATACCTAGCCCAGAGAAAGCTGATTCTTGCAGCAATACGCGTTGGAAAAAGTTTTTTTTTTCCTCTGGCTTACAGGTTGTATTTTTTACTTCTTATTATCTAGTGTTTTTTCATAGTTACACTTTATTAATTAATTGAACTTTAGTGTTCACTTTTCAGGCATTGATGTTTAGCACTTCATTTTCACTACTGTGATTTGCACTTTTGCACTTTAATATTACTGCTCATATTCATTGACATTGTCTCTCTTGATATTGTATGTTTGGTTTGCTCATTGGTTTTTCTAGTTGACCTCATTCATTGTACAGTAAGGTGGTTTTCTGATTTGAAAACTGTCTGAAAACCGACTGTCAACTATGTACGTAGACTTTATAGTAGTCAGTAATCTACAATAAACACATTGTCAACCGGACGGTCTTTTACACCACCGGCGTTCCAAAAAACTTAGAACATGCTCAATCTTCCGCCCGGTTTTTGGGAGGAAGATCTACATTTCAGTTGTTCAGGGGGACGGGCGCATCTACAAAACCGTCCCCCAAAACCATGCAAAAGACAACAAAATACCGGCCGGTATTTTTTTCTATGCCCTGTGGACGTAGCTTAAGCCATCAAGGGATATTACTCTTATTCTGATAGATTGCCATGAGTTGGAGCAATGTGGCACTTTGTAAATTATTTTATGCTTTTTAGTGTTTGTCTATTATTCCAATAAAATTTGAGGAGATATTTTGACTATGTTGTATTGGTTATGCACCTTTTTCTCTACAAAGCGGCTGTGGGGAAGGCATTACATGGCACCCATAGGTTATGTACCCTTTTCTGTAACTGTAGTTTCTATTAATTTTCTGCTCCATATATATTTTGTCACATTTTGCAGCTCCCACATTTTTCGCATTTTTAGCACAGCAGTTGTTTTTGTATTAATGGTAGCGGTTATCCTTACTAAAAAAATTTAAGGGATTGTTCACGTGAGATTGAAGTGCTGTAAAAGAATTTCTGCAGCAACTCTGCAGATTCTGCAGGGAAGTCACTTGCAACAAATTCACACAAACCCATGCAGATTTAGGGCCACATGTAAGAAACGGTTTTGGTCTAAAACTCACTTTTTTACCATTGGTTTTTATGGGTAAAAAAGTGAGTTTTAGACCAAAACCGTTTCTTACATTTGGCTCTTTGTGCAGATTTGTTTGTAGACTGACCTGTGGAAATATTGAAATGTAAAATTAAACAAAGAAAACAACTTTTTTACCCCATGGTGCTCCTAAGAATATGCATCACTGTTGCCCCACTGTTCTCTCTTGACCTTCAGAGAAGTCACATACCATATCACCCTTGCAGCCCTGTTACTGGCTATACACATGAGATGTGACATCTTTACTAGCCAGTTTTACAGAACACACTTGAGAATTAAAAAAAAAATAAAAATACAGAACTAGCACTTATATTCAACATACTGAGAAGTCATATATATCATGTTTTTTTGTTGTTGTAGCAAATTTCACAATAAAATTGGGAATCATTGTTGATTTTAAAACTAACAAATCTGCAACTTTTGCACAACATACATTAACATACCGCAGATTTAAAAACTTGCTCCACAGGTCAATTTATAGGTGGAAACTTTCTACAGGAGAAGGATGAGATTTGTTAAAATCTCATACATTTAACTACTACTGTATTTGATACCTATGCTAAGACTGCTATGAGACCAATTCACAATAAAAATAGAAAAGGATTTTGGAAAAAAAGTAAAATTCTATTTTTTATTGCAGCAAAATAAATAGTATAGTTCTGACCCATGCAGCTTTCTATGTATTACTAGTGCTGGAATTCCTGTTCTGATAAGCGAAGGTTAGCTGCAATTTTCTAGTCACTATGAATTAATAAAATTAGCAAAACTGGAATCTGAAATATATTTTCAAATGTGAGGCTTGAAGAAAATCCTATTTTATTATTTTATCGGATTACATGGCACATGCCGAGTGTTTGCCTCATGTTAATGAGGAGATATTATAGTGAAAAGATAATTATTGGGATTATAGTTTTTAATCTTCTTGGCTGCACTTTATATTTAAGCAGCAATGCATGTAATACTCAGCACTAAATAAGAATGATGCTGCAGGGAATTTCTCATTTTATGTCACTCATTAATTGTTTTATTGTAAATAGTTTTTACTGTTTAAAATAAACTCTAAAGCTGTGCAGAGTAAATGAAGAATGGCAGAAATGCAGCTCTGATGTATGGTACAATAGAAATAAAAACATGCAGCTTCCATGCATGCAGTGCAGAGGAACAATGCTATGAAGAGTTGTGATGTAAAAAAACAAGATATGTGCCATTTTTTATAGCCTTTGATGCCAGATAAAATGACCTGAGGAAAAAGCTGTCTTTTACTGCAGTGAGCGAGTAGGAGCTAAAGCAAGTTGTTTATCTCCTTCTACTGCAGAAGCAACATGACCATACAAATCTCACATATACAGGGTTATTTAACAAAGGACAAACACGACTACTACTGCTTAAGGATATGTTCACACGGCTTATTTCGGTGTGTATTTCGGCTCGTATTGCTTTATATGCGGCAAAATGCGTGCCGCAATTACTGTAACTCATAGCTCTTATAGGGAACTATGGATTACGCATCGTCTCCCCATGCGTACAATACGATCGTATTGTATGCACGGGGGTAGAATTGACATGTCAATTATTGACATTTCAAATATCTATACTGTGCAGTGCAAAGTGTACAACAAAGACAATGGTAGAATTCTAGATATTGTTTTTTTGCATTTCCTAAAAAATAATTAAAATTAATCAATGAATTATATAGAAGCAAAAATGGTAGCAATACAAACAAGTTCTAATTTGGCTATATTAACAGAAAAATAGAAAGATGGCTTTTTTAAAAAAAATGTTTTGTTGTGTTGACAAATAAAAATATTTTTATATTTGATTTCGCCAGATTCATTTCAACCCATGCAGTACAGTTATGTATGAATTCTGCATTACCTCACAAAAAATAAGCTCATCAGAAAATTACATGTTTCCCAAAAATACACACTACAAAAATAGAACTCGCTTCATAAAAATAAAACCTTCATGTAGCTACAGCGAACTAAAATTTGCTTAATCCTTAAGGCTGAAAATAGTCCCCAAAATATGCAGCTTTAACTCTAGCTAATGAGCCTCATGATATACTGACAATTCCTTTTCTATAGAGATAATTTTCAAGCAGCCTCCTTATTATCACCACAGGTCGGACAATTAAAGTAAACTCCTCTATTATACAGCCAGATAGGCTGCCAGTGCTGGTTGCTATAGCTACAGACCTGGTGTCCTCTGCAGCGCATCACTACAAGCCAGTATAGCCAGTAAACGGTAACGCTCTGAATTCAAAAAAGACATCGAGAAAACAGGACTGAGGTAAGATGAATTGATGTAGTGAGACAACCCCTTTAAAGAAAGCATTTTTGTTGGTCCACAAATCTGACACAACATAAATGACAAGCACTTCAAAGAGCTGCTGGTGGGGCCAGAGAAAATTGCTTGGCAACTATCGAGCACAAAACTATATCAAATTGGTTGACAACCTTCTTGAAGTTTACCAAGCGATTAAGTGCATCATGTAATTGAAAATTCATTTTCTGCATTCACATTTGGAATTCTTCCCTGTAAATCTTGGTGCTGTTAGTGACGAACATGGCAAATGGTTTCACCAAGATATTGTCACGATGGAGAAGCTCTATCAAGGCTATTTGAATCCATCAATGCTAGCTGACTATTGCTGGACACTATTAAAGGGATACACATGTCTTTGAAACATGGGAGTGCAAGATGTCACTGAAAATGAATTTTCGGTATTCACATTTGGAATTTTTCCATGTACATTTTGGTAAATCGAGTGACGAACATGGCAAATGGTTTCACCATGATATCGGCACAATGGAAAAATCCTATCAAGGATACTGAAATCCATCAATGCCAGCTGACTGTTGATGAACACTAATGTGGGATGCACCGAATGTTGAGTACAAATGAAGATCAGCAGCAAAACACTTTTGCTTCAGTGGAACTAATGCTGCAGGTAACATTTAAATATTTCATAATCAGTAAAACTTAATTTCAAGTTTCTCAAAATAATCAGAAATTATATTTCTGTGTAGCTCAAATGGGTTTTATCATAAGCACCTCAAATTTTTAAGAAAGGAAAACTTTCAAAAAATTTGTTGTATAGTGTAATCTAGTGTAAAGTCTTTTTAACCCTTTAATGCCTGCCAACATGCCTTTTTTGAAGTAATTAGTAGGTCTTTTTCTATAGTGCCATGTTTTTTAGATACTGCTGAATAAGTGCTGTGCAGAGGTCTCATGCCATCCTACAGCATCTGCTTAGCTGTCTGATAATAGCCTAGTTCCTATCTAATGGCTGAGATTGGAGGGACTTCTCATCTCTTCCATTTAACCCTTTAATCCCTACAGTCAACCATGACATGACAAAACAGTCAATACAATTAGATCTAAGGCCTAAAAAAAAACACCACATACATACAGTATGTAGACTAAAACACAGAAGTGGCCAGGATTAGAGAAACAGCCAAATTGTGTTCTGCTGTTTCCATAAATCCTACTAAAGCTAATGAGAACCTTAAAGGAGTAGTCACACTACAAGGATTGCTTTGTATTTTAAAGATTTTGCAAAAAAAAGTCACTTTGCAATATGTGTCAATTAACAGTGTCCTACCTATTCTGAGATATCCCCTCTTGTATGGGCTGCATCAATTCCTCAGGTTGCTATAGCTACAAACCTGTTTGATCTATCCTGATAGGCTGCTAGCACTGGTTGCTATAGCTACTGCAGCCTAGTAGAAGCCAGTTAACACATCCCTGAATTCAAAATAAGACCAAGAAAACAGGACTGAGGTAAGATGAATCCATGTAGTGAGACAACCTCTTTAAGTTCCACTCTTTCTGTAACTCCCATTCACTTCAATGGGAGTTATAAAAACAAAAGATTACAGAGAGCTCTACTGTTTCTGTAATCCTGGGCCCCAGAGGTGGGACTGACTAGTGGGAGAATATGTTGTTGGTTTGCGGTCTTCTGTCCTCTTAGTTCCAGCCAACAACATGTCTCCATCTGACACGATCCTTAGGCTTTTTTCAGATCTGTGTTGGAAGTTTTATAAATGATAATGTCACATTTTCTGGAAAAAATAGTGCAGCATGCAGTGCTATTTTTATGGTTAAATGATGGATGCCACAACAGAAACCAACAATCCCGATCACAAGTCAGTGGGGTTCACTAGGTGCTGTTGGAGTCTATTGTGCACAGGAATCTGGCACGTCGACAATTTTGTAGTTCTGTTTCTAAGACAGAGTAAAATAAAGCAATTGACAAATGCAAATGCAAACAGAGGTTTAGAGAAACAGATCACAAAACAAACAGCTGCAAGACTTTTGTTAACACTGTGGGGGAATTTACTAAGCAGGGAAGAAGCAATGCATGCATTGCACTAGAGGTTACAAACTGATGGCTGAGCTTGTCATATGCATCAGTTGTATTTCTTATACTGTTTCTACCTGTTTTTACCTTATATTAAGTACTGCAGGTGCACAAATATATACTCTTTCCATAGATATGATTATCAAATCAACTAACAGATGTAATATTTCACAGGTCTGATATTAAAGCTGAACATAAGAATTAACTTATGGTATTAAACACAAAAATGATTAAATATGCCACATTATGCGGTACATTATTTTTAGATATATTTGTATCAGATGGCAAGAAAAGTGTGGTAGATTTGGCACATAAAAGCCTCAGCTGCAACCTATTCATGTTTATGAGCAAGGTGCAATCATTATCTGTTGAGTTGGTATTTTCTTAGCCAAGTCTCCTAGATGCTGCAAAAAATAGCAATTTCACTGGCTATAATCAGCATAAACAGAGATTATAGATCAATATTTAGTCATGATTTTTTTTTTTTTTTACTTTTAGAGAGGAAATGGTAGAGCAACCTGACTAGAAACCTGTTATCTCACTGACCATTGTAGGTTTTCTTTCTGTAATGGAAGGATACCAAACATTTTGTCCATGTTTGTATGTAACATTGGCGAGACAGTTTATTCCTCTATAAAAGACTGCTATTTCGTATTCAATAATAAAGAAAAAGAATTCTTAATTTTTTTAAACATGTCTTTATTTAATTTAATGTGTATAAAGACATTAAGAAGGGAAAAGAAATCATCAGAGAATTGAGTCAATCTGTTTTAATGAAAGTGAATGGAAGAGAAAGGTATCATAGTTACATAGTTTGATAGTCAAGAATCTTAAAAATTGTCCTCTGATAAGTTTGGCTTATTTTGGTGTCCATTTTGTGGTCATGCTTTCTATCTCTTTATAGGGGTCACATATATGAAAACTATCTAAGCCTAAGGATACGGTCACACAGCATCATGGCACGGCAACTAGCCTGAGGCTCGTCCACAACACGTGGTGTATTTAGAAGAATGAGGGCTGGCCCCATTCACTTTCATTATCCCTACCAGGTATATGCCGGAAAGAAGTGACATGTCACTTCTTTCCCCCAATGTTCAGTACCTGGCAGGGAAGACGGCAGTAATTAAAGTAATTAACATCATTACAGGAAGTATTTTGGGGCAAAATACATCCTGCAAAATGCTGTGTGAACATAGCCTAAAACTCATTTTGTTGCCCACAGCAACCAATCAGAGTGCCCCTCTCATTTTTCCAGAGCACTATATGTAGAGATGGGCGAATTTCTCAAACATTCGGTTCGGTCACTTCGCCGAATTTTCCGACACAATTCGTTTCGGTCGCGAATTACTTCGGCACGATCACGATTAAAAAACAGCTATTCCAGGCTGCCCAGAGCCTGCAGTGTGGCTTTAGAAACGTTGTGCCATGCTTAAATATGCAGAGGAGCTTGTTTTGGTCTTCATTACAATGTTTTGTTTTTAGATGACACGCACATGACTGCCGTCCGCTCCTTAGAATCGCTTCACTATAAAATGCCCATGGGCACTTATGGGTGGCAAAACTTGACCAAAAAACTGAAGCAGGAACGTGCCTGATAAAGTCCATGTGCAGCAAAAGCTGGAAATAAAACATAACTGCGAGCTCAGGTGGCAACAATAGTGACAGAGTGTGGAGTGTGACGGCTGCACCACAGCAGCATGAGGTCAGACAGTGTGCACAATGACATTCTGAAGTGGCACAACAGTACCAGGACCGCAGAGTGGCACAATGACACAGTGTGGAGGTCCACGGTGGCAGCAGCATGAGGTCAGGCAGTGGTGCAACAATGACAAATTCTGGAGCTGGCAAAAAGGAGTAGGCCTAAGAGTTGTACATATTGACAGCGGTGTGGAGTGGCACGCAGAGCAACATCAGCACATAAGGGTCAGACAGTGGCACAATGACACAGTGTGTGAGGGCACGCAGCAGGCCCCATCAGCAGCATGATCAGACAGTGCACAATGACAAATTCTGGAGGTGCCAAAAACAGGTAGTAGGCCACAGTGTGAGGGTCACGGCATGCAGCCACGGCAGCAGCATGAGGTCAGACAGAGGGCAACAATGACACAGTGTGAGCACGACAGGCGTCCACTCAGTAGCATAGTCAGAGAGTGGCAAACAATGACATTCTGCAGGTGGCAAAATAGTATTGGGCCACAGAGCGGCAAAATGACAGAGAGCGGAGGTCACGGCGGCACCCAGCAGAGGTCAGGCAGTGGCACAATGACAGAGAGTGAGGTGATTGACAGGAGAAAAACAGCATGAGGTCAGAGAGGGGCACAATGACATTCTGGAGGTGCAAAACAGTACCAGGCCGCAGAGTGCACCAATGACACAGTGTGGATGTCACGCAACAGCAACAGCACAGCAGCATGAGCACAAAGAGTGGCACAATGACAGAGTGTTAAAGGTGGGTGGCAATACCAGTCCTGGAAAAGACGGTGGTAGTCAGATGGAGAAACAAACACAATGTGGGGCATCAGGCGGGTGGCGGGATCAAAAAGTGGCGAGCAGGTAGTTTTTAAAACCCCGACTGACGCCTAAGGGATTGGTGTTGGAAATCCTGGCCGATCCACGCCTGATTCATCTTGACAAAGGTCAGTCGTTCAACATTTCCCGTGGACAAGCTGTTCTCCTTTGGGTAACGATGGCCCCCCGCCGCACGAACAACCCGCTCTGATGCCACACTACTGGCCCGGCAGACAGCTTCTCCACTGCAAACTCGGCAAGTTGCGGCCACACAATCCGTTTGGCTGCCCATAGTCCAGGGGGATCTTCTAACTGGGTGGCAGAGTGCTGTTCCCAAATAGGCCACAACCTGTTGGTTTCAGGGAATGCCCATGTCCTGCTGCTGCTGCTGCTGGTGACTGCCCTCCTCACTAGGCGGGTGAAGGAAGCTGCTCATTAGTGACTCCAGACTTAGGTTACTGCTGATGGAGCGGTACTGCTCCTACCCCCCCCACCTCCCCCAGCAGCCGGGCAGTAGTACGTGAGCGCTGAGGAACCCCCCGTCAGACCTGTCAGAGGAGGGACGATGCCGCACATGCCAACTGATTACGGAGGATTTCCCTATAGTATTTGAGTTTGTCTTCCCTCTCAATAGCTGGGGAAAAAAGGGTCCCATTTGGACCGGAAACGAGGGTCCAATAGGGTGGAGAGCCAGAAGTCATCCCTCTGCCGGATGCTGGGCTATTCGGCTGTCACTAGCCAGGCAAATAAGCATGCTGCGGACAAACTGCACAAGGACCCGAGGGGCTCCCTGCCTCCATTTCCACTGTATAAATGCCACGGTGCTTGGGATTCATCTGCCTCGTCTTCCTCATCTCCATCCACCTCCTCCAGCGCTCCTGCTCCTCCTCTCTTGTTTACCTGGGTAGAAAATCCACTCATTTCACCAGACAATGCTTCTGCTTCCAATTGTCCTTCCCCCCCTCCCCATTTCCCCC
>JAODAL010021014.1:0-68051 GCA_025379985.1 Phyllomedusa bahiana | reverse complement strand
AAAACTTGTTTTTTTTTAGAAAGGAAAAAAAATAATGAAGATAGATTACACAGTGCATAGGTAACAAAGATATGTTAATAAAAATTTCCCAAATTCCCCCCATTTCCGGGGGGGGGTTTTCCCCGCTATTGGGGGGTCACCTCCCCCCCCCCACCTGAAAGCCCAGCGAACCTCCCGCCCCAGCAGGCAGGGGGGTTCTTTAAAAATAACCGTGCCCCGGGAATAGCTCAGGAAAATTTTTCGGGCGGCGTGGGGCCGTTCCACAGGGGGTGAGGCGTAACCGCTCACCGGGGGGGCTCGCGCCCGCCCGCCCTCACCCGCCCACGATTGTCCCCTGATTGTGCCCGGGCAAACAAAGTGAGCCCCAAACTGCAGCAGCCCCCGTGCAGCTGCCCCATACGGGGAGGAGGCAGGAGGGGGCGTTCCCCTCCTGCTTTCTCCCTATATGACATTCGTTCATCTTTTCCCCCCGGGGGCCCCATGATCACGGCCCCTTTGTACTCACATCCCCTGCGACACCTCCATCCCCCCCTGGTCGGCAGCCTCTGCCCCCCCAGGAGATGTCGGGTTTTGCTGGGGGGCGTTGCAGGGAACCTGGTGAGGTGAGTATTTTTATTATTTTATTTTTATTACTATAGGGGAATCTATCTGCTGTAGGGGCCACTTCCTGGCTACAAGGGGCACTCCCTGGCTACAAGGGGCACTACCTGGATATAGGGGGCACTACCTGGCAATAAGGGCACTACCTGGCCCTACAAAGGGGCCACTACCTGGCTGTAAGGGGAAATCTACCTGGTTTACAAGGGGGCACTACCTGCCTGTAAGGGCACTACCTGGCTAACAAGGGGGCAATCTATCTGGCTGTAAGGGGCATCTACCTGGCCGTAAGGACCCACTACCGGGGCAAACAAGGGGGGGCATCTACCTGGCTTGCAGGGCATCAACCTGTCTATAAGGGGCACTACCTGGATAAAGGGGGGCACTTACCTGGCTATAGGGGCAACTAACCTTGATAAAGGGGCAACTACCCTGACTATAGGGGGCACTACCTGGCTATTGGAGGCAACAGCCTGGCTTTCTTCCAGAGCCAGTATGCAGTTAGGTGGAGTGGGTGGGGCTCTTAAAAAGGGGCATGGCTCACAAACAAGAGGGGCGTGATCATGCACATTTTTTTCCTGCCGTCCCTTCGAATCTTCCCCATTTTTCCCACTTTCAAAAGTTGGCAAGGTATGATTTTAGATATGAAAATAACAATACAGAAAGACATAGATATGAGATGGAACATAGGGCCTCATGTATGAAAAAACTGCCCATAGCAAACCAATCAAAGCTCATAAGCAACAAAATCAGAGACCATAGCAACCAATTTGGATCTCCCGAGTGACCCTTTTTATTTCATATAGGAGCTCTGAAAGGGAGCTCTGATTGGTTGCTTTGGGCTCTGATTTGGTTGCTAAAGGGTTCTGATTGGTCGTTATGTGGGCCCGGATTGGTTGCTATGGGTTCTGATTGGTTGCTTATGGGTTTCTGATTGGTCGTTATATGCCCTGATTGGTTGCTATGGGTTCTGATCGGTTGCTATGGGCTCTGATTGGTTGCTATGGGCTCTGGTTGTTATGAGCTCTGATTGGTCGTTATGTGCCCTGATTGGTTGCTATGGGCTCTGATTGGTTGCTATGGGTTCTGATTGGTTGCTGTTGGTTCTGATTGGTCTTAATGTGCCCTGATTGGTTGCTATGGGCTCTGATTGGTTGCTATGGGTTCTGATTGGTTGCTATGGCTCTGATCGGTTGCTAATGAGTTCTGATCGGTTGCTATGAGTTCTGATTGGTTGCTATGAGCTCTGATTGGTTGCTATGAGTTCTGCTCGGTTGCTATGGGCTCCGATTGGTTGCTATGGGCTCTGGTTGTTATGAGCTCTGATTGGTTGTTATGAGCTCTGATTGGTCGTTATGGGCTCTGATTGGTTGCTATGGTCTCTGATTGGTTGCTATGGGTTCTGACTGGTTGCTGTTAGTTCCGATTGCTCGTTATGTGCCCTGATTGGTTGCTATGGGCTCTTATTGGTTGCTTTGTGCTCTGATTGGTTGCTATGAGTTCTGATCGGTTGCTATGGGCTCTGATTGGTTGCTATGGGCTCTGGTTGTTGTGAGCTCTGATTGGTTGTCATGAGCTCTGATTGGTCATTATGTGCCCTGATTGGTTGCTATGGGCAGCCAGGAAAGCCTTAGACCTAGACAGTTTTCATTCATGTCCCCCATAGTGTACAAGGGCAGTAGGTTATTGATGGAAGGGATATATCATCAAGGTGGCTGGTCTTCTTGATATAAAAACCCATTAGCATTGTGCCAGTGACAACTATGGTTGCTGAGCGGTTCGGTTTTCTAGAGCGGCTGGAGAGCCTGGGTGGGAAAGGTCGCCCCCATACTCCAGCCCGGGCCTTACCAGCCAGATACAAGGTAATAATACAAGGGTAACAAGGTGGTTCCTCGCGCTACAGGATTTTAAGTTTGTGGTAGAACACAGGGCAGGGAAACATCATATAAATGCAGAGGCCCTGTCACGGGTCCACCGTTTAATGGGATCAAGTGCCCAGTCCCATGCCTTTAGGCAGAGGGGGGTTATGCAGGCAACCAACAGGTAAAGTAGTGGAAGGCAGATATGCACCGAGCAGGTAAAGTCCCAGGGACGTCAGGGTGGTCAATTCGGCAGTATATCCCGGCCTTTTCATGTAGCTGAACTGCAGCAGGGGAACTGCAATATATGCACCACCGAAGTCCCGGGGCTCAGTGGGAGAAAACAGCCTCCTAGTCGGTAACAGTAGGTTACTGACCATTTTCTAACTAGTCTAGCTGCCAGGCGGCCAAATTGTGCTGTTATCCTGGAACGACTGTAGTGAGGGTGGGAGGCCGTTCCCACGTTCCGGTCCTGCTCTTTACTGGATTTCTTCAGACCCTTAAGGGTGCTTTCACACGGTGCGTTTTTGACGTGATTTTTGCTGCGTTTTTTGTGCAGCAAGGCACAGCAATTAATGCTGTACATTGCTGCACAACAAAACGCATCAAGAATCGTGCCAAAAAACGCATCAAAAACGCAGCGTGTGAAAGCACCCTAAGGATTGCTGCCCCACATAGCAGGTGTGGAGAGTGAGGAGAAAGTCAGGAGCCAGAGAGAGGAGCCCTGGAACAGGAAAGAGACAAACTTGCTGGTCTGCACATGGACTAAGAACCACTAAGCAGTCGTGCAAGAACTTTCTTTATGTATGATTAAGCTGGAGTCAATCCTTTTGTGTTAGAATTTGAACGGCGGCTGTGAAGCTGTTTTGTTACTGTTTAGGTTTTTTTCTGCCATTTCAATAAACCCTTCCATTTTTTGCACCAAAATTCCTTTTGTTTGCCTACCACCCACAATAGATAGATATGAGATGGATAGATAGATAGATATAATATAGATAGATAGATAGATAGATATGAGAGAGATAGATAGATAGATAGATAGATAGATAGATAGATAGATAGATAGATTAGATAGATATGATTTAGATAGATAGATAGATATGAGATGGATAGATAGATATTGAGATAGATAGATATGAGAAAAGATAGATAGTTTAGATATGAAGATAGATAGATAGATAGAAAGATATGAGATAGATAGATAAATATGAGATAGATAGATAGATAGATAGATAGATAGATAGATATGAGATAGATAGATAGATAGATATAAAGATATGATAGATATGAGATAGATATGAGATAGATAGATAGATAGATACATAGATAGATAGATAGATATGAAAATTGATAGATAGATAGATATGAGTTTAGTTTAGGATAATAGATAGATATGAGATAGATAGATAGATAGATAGATAGGATATAGATATGAGATAGATGATAGATAGATAGATAGGATATAGATAGATAGATAAATAGATAAAATGATATAAATTACAGATTATATAATTGAATACATGTCGGCTAGTTAGATAGATGGACAGATACAGTATAAGATATATATTAGAAAGATAGATAGATAAAATAATATCACATTTGCATTTTCTTTCCATTGTACATTTATGTCCTTGCTCTCTACATCTTCTTTAACATTAGAGCTTTGTTCTTGGGCTTCAAGGACTCTTCACAGTCACATATTGTATATATAGAGACAACAAATATCCGCCACAGATTCTGCCTTTCCTCATGACTTGATGTGAAGACAATGTCGCCCTCGTATGCGCTGTTCTGTCTTCTATACGTTTCTGCACTGTGCTGTCTTATACATGTCCTTATGGTTTATACTATTCCCTAGTACCCCTGCCTTCAGCATTCAGAGCAAATGTCCCACCAAAACCCCTTCCCGTCCCAGCTACATCGCTGTCATGGGCTATTTCTATGCGCAATGACATATTTGCTTCTTCATTTCAAGGATCGGTGAGAGCTGTATTTATTATACTTAAAATTTGCAGAAATGGTGTTCCAGGTGAGCGTCCTTCTCAAAGAACCGTAAAGGGACAATAAACACAGGATAAGAGGACAGATGAGGGAGGACCACCATACAAAAGAGAATAGAGAGGACCATCAGTAGAGGACAGATGAGGGATGACCATCATAAAAAAGAAAAGAGAGAGGGTCATCAGGAGAGGGCAGATGAGGGAGGACTACCAGAACAGAAAAAAAACGGGGAAATCCCATAGAGAACAAAAGGGAAGAGGGACCCCAGGAGAGAAAAAAGAGAGAGGCCCTCCAGGAAAAACAAAAAAGAGGAGGACCTGGGAGAAAACAGAGGAAAATTCAGATGATAGCGAAGGAGGATCCACCATAGGAACAGAAGAGGGGAAAAACCCGGTTAGAAAGGGGACCACAATAGAGAGCAGAAGAGAGAGGACTGCCAGAAGAGAGCAAAAGAGGGAGGACTACCAAAATAGAGCAAAACATGGAGCACTACTATAGAGACCAGAAGGGAGAGAAATCCCAGAAGATAGCAGAAGAGAGAGAACCACCACAGAGAATAAATGAGAGGGGACCACCATACAGAACAAAAGAGAGAGAACCACCAGTAGATAAGAGAGGACCACATCAGAGAACAGAAGAGAGCGGACCACCAGAATAGAGGAAAAGAAGGAGGATCAGCATAGAGAACAGAAAAGAGAGGACCTCCAGGAGAGAACAGAAGAAAGAGGACCACCAGGAGAAAATAGGAGAGGACTACCAGATGATAGCAGAAGAGAGAAGACCACCACAGATAACAGAAGAGAGAGGACCATCATAGAGAACAGAAGAGAGTGGACCACCAGCAAATAAGATAGGACCCCAATAGAGAACAGAAGAGAGCGGACCACCAGAAGAGAGCAAAAGAGGGAGGACCACCAGAAGAGAGCAAAAGAGGGAGAACCACCATAGAGAACAGAAGAGAGAGGACCTCCTGGAGAGAACAGAAGAAAGAGGACTACCAGATGATAGCAGAAGAGACAAGACCACCATATAGAACAGAAGAGAGAGGACCATCATTGAGAACAGAAGAGAGAGAACCACCAGAAGATAAGAGAGAACCCCAATAGAGAACAGAAGAGAGTGGACCACCAGAAGAGAGCAAAAGAGGGAGGACCACCAGAAGAGATCAAAAGAGAAAGGATCAACCAAAGAGAGCAAAAGAGGGAGAGCCATCATAAAGAACAGAAGAGCGAGGACCACCAGGAGAAAACGAAGAGGGGACTATAATGAAAGAAGAAGAGAGAAACCCTAAATAACAGAAGAGATAGGACCACCATAGAGAACAGAAGAGAGAGAACCACCAGTAGAGAAGAGAGGACCACAATAGACAGCAGAAGAGAGAGGACCACCAGAAGAGAGCAAAAGTGGGAGAGCCACCATAGAAAACAGAAGAGTGAGGACCACCAGGAGAAAACAGAAGAGAGAGGTCAACCAGGAGAAAACAGAAGAGAGAGGACCACCAGGAGAAAACAGAAGAGAGAGGACTACTAGATAAAAGCAGAAGAGAGAAGACCACTATAGATAACAGAAGAGAGAGGACCACCATAGAGAACCGAAGAGCGAGAACCACAGGCAAATAAGATACGACCCCAATAGAGAACAGAAGAGAATGGACCACCAGAGGAGAGCAAAAGAGGGAGAGCCACCATAGAGAACAAAGGCCAGGAAACCGGAGAAAACAGAAGAGCGAGGACCACCAGGAGAAAACAGAAGAGAGAGGACTACTAGATGAAAGCAGAAGAGAGAAGACCACTATAGATAACAGAAGAGAGAGGACCACCATAGAGAACCGAAGAGCGAGAAACCCAAAAATAAATGGGAAAACCCCAATAGAAAAAGAGAATGGACCACCAGAGGAGAGCAAAAGAGGGAGAGCCACCATAGAGAACAGAAGAGACAGGACCACCAGGAGAGAACAGAAGAGAAAGGACCACCAGAAGAAAACAAAAAGGGAAGAGAATTACTAGATAAAGCAGAAGAGAGAGACCACTAAAAGATAAAGAAGAGAGAGAACCACCAAAGAGAACCGAAGAGCGAGAACCACCAGCAGATAAAAGAGGATCACAGTAGACAACATAAGAGAGAGGACTAGCAGATGAGAGCTAAAGGAGGACCACCAGAAGAGAGCAAAAGAGGGAGAGCCACCATAGAGAACAGAAGAGCGAGGACAACAAGGAGAAAACAGAAGAGAGAGGACCACCAGGAGAAAACAGAAGAGAGATGACTACTAGATGAAAGCAGAAGAGAGAAGACCACTATAGATAACAGAAGAGAGAGGACCACCATAGAGAACAGAAGAGAGAGAACCACCAGTAGATAAGAGAGGATCACAGTAGACAGCATAAGAGAGAGGACTACCAGATGAGAGCTAAAGGAGGACCACCAGAAGAGAGCAAAAGAAGAGGACCACTATAGAGAACAGAAGAGAGAGGGCCTCCCGGAGATAACAGAAGAGAGAGGATCACCAGGAGAAAACAGGAGAGGAGTACCATATGATAGTAGAAGAGAGAAGACCACCACAGAGAACAGAAGAGAGAGGACCATCATAGAGAACAAAGAGGGGAAAACCCGCCAGAAGAGAAACAAAAAAAGGACCACCAGAAAACCCAAGAAGTGAGGACCACCAGAAGAAAGCAAAAGGGGGAGAACCACCATAGAAACAAAGAAGAGGACCTCTGGAAAAACAAAAAAGGGGACTACCAGATATACGGAAGAGGACAAGACCACCTAGAGAAGAGGAGGGCCTCATTGAACGAAAAGAGAAACCCCCCAAAGATAAGAGAGAACCCCAATAGAGAACAGAAGAGAGTGGACCACCAGAAGAGAGCAAAAGAGGGAGGACCACCAGAAGAGAGCAAAAGAGAAGGGATCAACTGAAGAGAGCAAAAGAGGGAGAGCCACCATAGAGAATCGAAGGGAAAACCCCACCAGCAACAAAAAAAGGATCACATAACAGCATAAAGAAGGGGACTACGGGAAAAGAGCTAAAGGAGGACCACCAGAAGAGAGCAAAAGAGGGAGAGCCACCATAGAGAACAAAGGGGAGGACAACCGGGAAAAACAAAAAAAAAAGGGACCACCGGAGAAAAACAAAGAGAAAATACTAAATAAAAACGAAAGAGAAACCACTATAATAACAGAAGGAGGGGGACCCCATAAGAACAAAGAGAGAACCACCATAGATTAGAGAGGACCACAATAGACAGCAGAAGAGAGAGGACTACCAGAAGAGAGCTAAAGGAGGACCACCAGAAGAGAGCAAAAGAAGGAGGGCCACCATAGAGAACAGAAGAGAGAGGGCTTCCTGGAGATAACAGAAGAGAGTGGACCACCAGGAGAGAACAGAAGAAACAGGACCACAGCAGAAGAGTTAGGATCAGTCGTAGATAGCAAAAGAGGGAGGAAAACCAGAAGATAGCAGAAGAGAAAAGATCACCAGAAGAGAGATGAAGAGAGAGGACCACCATAGAGAACAGAAGAAAGGGGATCACCAGCAGAGAAAAGAGAGAGGACTACAATAGAGAACAGAAGAGAGAGGACCACCAGAAAATAGTAGAAGAGATAGGGCAACCATACAGAAAAGAACAGAGAAGACCACCAGAAGATAGCAAAAAAGGAAGGATCATCCAAAGTCAGCAAAAGAGAACATAAGAGAGAGGACCACCAAAAGATAGCAGAAGAGAAAGCACCGCCATAGACAACATAACGGAGAGGACCATCAAAAGATAGCAGAAGAGATAGTACCACCATAGACAACATAACAGAGAGGCCCATCAAAAGATGCGAAGGAAGCACCACCATAAGAACAAAAGAAAGGGGGCCCCCCAAGATAACAGAAAGGGAGGGACCACCAGGGAAAACGGGAAGGAGTACCAAGTAGTAAAGAGAGAAGACCCCCAAAGAAAAAGAGAGAGAACCCCCACAGATAAGATAGCCCCCATAAAAACAAAAGAGGGAGGACCACCAGAAGAGACCAAGAGAGTGAGGACCACCAGAAGAAAGCAAAAGGGGGAGAACCACCATAGAGAACAGAAGAGAGAGGACCTCCTGGAGAGAACAGAAGAAAGAAAAACAAAACCAAGATAGAAAGAAGAGACAAGACCACCATTTTAGAACAAAGAAGAGGCCCAAATCATTGAAAAACAGAAAGAAGAAGAAACCACCAAAGATAAGAGAGAAACCCCAAATTTAAAAGGGGAACAGAAAGAGCAAAAGAGGGGGGGACCACCAAAGAAAATTCAAAAGAAAAGGTTTAAACCCCCAAGGGAGGGGCAAAAGGGGGGAAGCCTTTTCAAAAAAGGGAACAGAAGAGCGGGGAAAAAACCCAGGAGAAAAAAGAAAGAAAATTGACTACAAAAGATGAAACCCAGAAAGAAAAAAGGGCCCAACTAAAAAGAGACGGGAAAGAAGGACCACCATAACGAACAGAAGAGAGAACCACCAGTAGATTAGAGAGGACCACATTAGACAGCAGAAGAGGGGACAAACCAAAAGAGACCCAAAAAGGAGGCCCACCAAAGAAGAAAAAAAGACGGAGGACCCCACCATAAAAAACAGAAAAAGAGAGGGGCCCCCGGGAGATAAAAAGAAGAGAGTGGACCACCAGAAGAGAGCAAAAGAGGGAGGACCCCCGGGGAAAAGGAAAGAAAAAAAAAGAAGGGGGACCACCAAAAAAGAAACAAAAAAAGACAGGACCCACCAGAAAACAAAAGACGGGAAAAAACCAAGAGAGAACAGAAAAAGAAAAGGGACCAACAAAAAAGGTAGGAACAGTCTAGAAAAGCAAAAGATTGGAGGAAAAACCAGAAGTTTAAGCAAAAAAAGAAAATTCCCCCACCAGAAGAGAAGGGACCACCAGGAAAAAACCAGAAAAAGAAAAAGGGGCAACCATATAGAAAAAAAGAGAGATAAAATCAGAAGTTTTAAGAAAAAAAGGGAAAGATCCCCCCAAAGACACAAAAGAAAAACAAAAGAAGAGAAAAAAAACCCCAAAAGTTTAGCAGAAGAAAATAACCCCAAACCAAAAGACAACATAAGAAAGGGGAAACCACAAAAAAGATAGAAAGAAAATAGCACCACCATAGAGAACATAAGCAAAGAGGGAACCTCCCAAAAAATTTTTGCAAAGAGAAAAAAATCACCAGAAGAGAGATGAAGAGAGAAATCACCATAGAGAACAGAAGAGAGGATAAATTTAGAAAGAAAAAAAGAAAAACCCAAACAAGAGAACAGAAAGAAGGGACCCCAGAAAATAGTAGAAAAAAGGTGGGGAAACCATACAGAAAAGAACCCAGAAAAAGGGGACCCCCAAAGATAGAAAAAAAAGGAAAGGACCCACCAAAGTCACAAAAGGGAAAAATTTAAGAGAGGGGCCCAAACCAAAAAGGATGGGCAAAGAGAAAAGCACCCCCAAAAGAAAAACTTTAAAGAAAAGGCCCTAACCGAGGAAAAACAGAAGAGATAAGAAACCCCCCCATAGAGAACAAAAAGAGAGGACCCCCGGAAAAAAAAGGGGGTTAGGGCCCACAAATAAAAAGGGAAGAGAGGTCAAAAACCCCAAAATTGATGGGCCAAAAAAAAAAAAAAAAGGAAAGGAACGGGCCAAAGAAAAGCAAAAAAAAGGGGGGAAAACCCACCATAGAGAAACAGAAAAGGTAGGACCAAAAATAGAAAACCCCAAAAAAAAGAGAAGGAAAACCCAACGATATAAAGTAAAATTAAGGAACCACCATAGAGAACAGAAGAGAGGCCCCACCAGGAAAAAAACAGGAAAAGGAATCCCAAAAATGATAGTAGAAGAGAAAAAGGACCCCCACAGGGGAACAAAGAGAGAAAAAAAACCACCACAGATAAGATAAGGACCCCCAATAGAGAACAGAAAGAGGGGAAAACCCCACCAAAAGAGAAAAAAGGGGAGGGAAAAAACCAAAAGAGAGCAAAAAAGGGGAACCCCCCAAAAAAGGGGAAAAAGAAAGAAGCACCCTCCTTGAGAGAACAAAGGGGAAAAGAGGACAAACCAGATGATAAAAAAAGAGACAAGCCCAAACCAAAATTTTATAACAGAAAAAGAAGGCCCCCAATCATTTGAAACAAAAAGAAAAAGAAAGGAACCCCCCCAGGGAGTTTTAAAAAGAGAACCCCAATAAAGAACAAAAAGAAGAGCAAAAAGAGGAGGACCACCAAAAAAGAGATCAAAAGAAAAAAGGAAAAACCAAAAAGCCAAAAAGGGGAAAGGACCCATCATAAAAACAGAAGGGGCGGGGACCACCAGGAAAAAAAAGAAGAAATTTGACTATTTAGATGAAAAGGGAAAAAAAACCCTAAATAACAGAAAGGAAGGGGGCCCAAACCTTAAACGAAAAAAGAAGAGAGAACCACCATAGTTTAGAGAGGCCCCACATTAGACAGCAAAAGAGAAAAAGGAAACAAAAAACCAAAAAGGGATACCCAAAAAAGGAGGCCCAAACCAAAGAGAGAAAAAGAGGGGGAAACCCCAAAAAGGGGGAAACAAAAAAGAGAGGGCCTCCCCCGGAGATAACAGAAAAAAGTGGACCCCAAAAAAAAGCAAAAGAGGGGGGGACCCCCCGGAATGGAGAAAAAAGAAGGGGGAAACCACCATAGTAACAGAAAAGACGGGAAACCCCCCAAAGGGAAACAAAAAAAGAAAAAGGCCACCAGGAAGAACAGAAGAAAAAGGGAACCAAAAGCAAAAGGGGTTTAAGGATCACCCGTAATACAAAAAGGGAGGACAAACCAGAAGAAAAAGCAAAGAAAAAATTTCCCCAAAAAAAGGGGAAGAGGACCACCAGGAAACACTGAAAAAGGGAAAACCAAATAAAAGAAAAGAAGAAAAGATAAATCAGAAGAAGCAAAAAAAAGGAAAAGATCCCCAAAAAAGAAGAAAAAAGAGAACAAAAGAGAAAAGGGGAAACCCCAAAAAAGATACAGAAAGAGATAACACCCCCATAAAAAAACTAAGGGAAAAAGGGAAACCACAAAAAAGAAAAGGAAAAGAAAAAATAGCCCCAAACCCAAATAGAAAAACATAAAGGCGAGAAACCCCAAAAAAGAATGGCAGAAGAGAAAAAAAAAATCCCCCAAAGAAAAGTTTTAAGAAAAAAATAAACCATAAAAAGAACAAAAAAAGGGGGATCATTTAAAGAGAAAAGGGGGAGAAGAACCACCATAGGGGCCCAGAAGAGAGGGGGACCACCCAGAAAATATTTAGAAGAAAGTGGGAAACCCCCATAAAAGAAAAAAACAAGGAAGAACCCCCCAGAAGTTTAGCAAAAAAAAAGGGATCACCCCAAAAGGTCAGAAAAAAGAGAAAAAAATAAGAAAAGGGGACCACCAACCCCAATTGCAGAAAGAAAAACCCCCCAAAACCCCCAAAAAGAAACATAAAAAGGGGGGCCCCCCCCCGAAGGAAATTAACAGAAGAGATAGCACCTCCATAGAGAACATAAGAGAGAGGACCACCGGAAAACAGAGGTAGGCCCACTATAGCAAAAAGAAGAGAGGTCTACCAGTTGATAGCAAAAAAGGAAGGAACAGCCAAAGAGAGCAAAAGAGGGAGGACCACCATAGAGAACAGAAAAGGTAGGACCACCATAGAGAACAGAAGAGAGAGGATCACCAGACGATATCAGTAGTAATAGGACCACCATAGAGAACAGGAGAGAGGACCACCAGAAGATAGCAGAAGAGGTAGGACCACCATAGAGAACATAAGAGAGAGGACCACCAAAAGATAACAGAAGAGATAGCACCTCCATAGAGAACAGAAGAGAGGACCACTAGAAAATAGCAGAAGAGGTGGGACCACCATAGAGAACAGAAGAGAGGACCACCAGAAAATAGCAGAAGAGGTAGGAACACCATAGAGAATAGAGAGAGACGGCCACCAGAAAATAGCAGAAGAGATAGTACCACCATAAAGAACAGAAGGGAGCGGACCACCAAAAGATAGCAGAAAAGGAAGCATCACAGAGCAATAGAGGGAGGACCAACAGAAGAGAGAGGACCACCACAAGAAAGACAGCCCACAGAAAGAGTAGAAGAGCCTTCAGAAGAAAGTTTTCTTTTTTCTTTTTTTTTTTTATAAAAGAACAGAAGATGGAGAATTGCAAGAAGAAAGGAAAAGAAGGAGGACCAGAGAGCAAAATAAGGAGGCCCATCAAAAGAGAGAGGACAACAAGAAGAGTGCAAAAGAGGGAGAACCACTACAAGGGAGAAAACCCCCAGAAAAGAGGGAGGACTTCCAGAAAAGGATAGAAGAGGGAGGATTTCAGAAGAGGGAGGACCTTCAGGAGAGAACAGAGAAGGGAGGACCTCCAGAAGTGATAGAGTCCCCACCAATGGAGAGTAAGAGCGTCTAAAAGAAAGCATGAAGAGAGTAGACTACCATAAGTGAGATTACCAGAAGAGTGTAGAAGAAGGACCACGAGAAGATAGAGTTTCCCTACAGAAGAGAAAGGACCACCAAAAGAAAGCAGAAAAGGGAGGACCACAAGAGTAGAGCAGAATTGAGAGGACCACAAGAAGTGAGAGTGTTCTGTAAAATTGCAAAAGAGGAAGGAGCACCAGTAAAGAGCAGAAGAGGGAGGACCAGCCCATTACAAAGAACCTCCAAAAGAAAGCAGAAGAGAGAAGAGGGTGGACCACTAGAAGGTAGAGTCCCTACAAAAGAGCAGAAGAAGGGTGACCTGCAGTAGAGAGTCAGAAAAGTGAGAATTCAAGTAGAGGTTCTGTCAGTAGAAAACAAAGGTTGAAGAAGCACCAGAAAAGAGAAGGCTATCAGTATAAGGATAGGTTACATTCCTTCTTTCGTCAAAGTTTCATGTCCTTCTGAGCCTGCTTAGAGGGTTTGATGTTTGGTGTTACTGGTGCTCTTGCGACCCTCACATTGGGTTGTACCCATACCTCCAGGTCCCCTGCCTCTAGCCCTTTAGTGGTGCCGTGTTCTGCATGTCAGGACATAGGTGCACTCATTGTCCTGTCCACCTCACCATGTACTCAATTCTCCTTGCTCCCTGCGCCGTCTTTGCCGGCCGTCGTGCACGTCCCTGCTCCCTAGGGCATGTGTACGTGTTGGCTCTGTGAAATTTAAAGGGCAAGCTTGGGAAATTTGGATAATTACCACCTGACCTACTTCCCTTTTGCTTCTTCCTGACCTCCTCGTCTGTGCCCTTTTCTTGTTGAAAAAGGATTTCCAGCGTTGTTTACTGTGTACCAGTTCTCCGTCCCTCGACCACGATTCTTGCCACTTGCCCTGTTCTTCCTGCCTGTCCCCGACTCCGAGCTTGCTTAGTGATTCTGTACCGCGTTACATCTTGGCCACCACCGCAGACAAGTCATGGCAAGGGTAGCGACCTAGGGGTCATCTGCCGCAGTAAGTACATCCCGCCTTGTAGTAGCCTTTGGTAAAAACCAGCCGCCCCTATGGACACCGCTCCTTGGTGCGGCTTACACCATCGCTTGCGGTGGCTCAGTGGATCCACTACCTCAGGTCTTTGCATTTGCATGGTGTACTTGTTTGCAAAAGGGTGTTTACATAGAATTAGGGGGGAACAAAAATTTAAAAAAAAAAAACAAAAACAAAAAAATCAGCGCAGCTCACCAGTATTAAGACATCAGAGAAGGTCCCGGGATTTGCTTTGGGAGAAAGTTTAAATGGCCTAAAATCTACAAGGACATAAGGACACACTGTCCGAAACGCGTAGGTCTTCCCCGGAGTGGAATTGTAGCGCTATTATCAACTTTTTTAATGTTTGATAAATAAATGTTTACCTTTTAAATTTCAATTCACATGTGGAAAGTGCCGGATCTGTCGCATTGCTATACCAGCAAACATCAATTTGTCCATCAGTTATAGTGTATTTTAACCCCTTACCGCCGGAGCCAGTTTTGGCCTCTCTGACAGAGCCCTATGTGTCACTTTATGTGAGAATAACTTTTTGACACTTTAACCTATCCATTATTTCAAAGATTGTTTTCTCGGACACTTTGTGCTTTAAAAAAGTAAGAAATTTTTGGTCCAAAAAATCTTTTATTTTAAAAATAAAAAATTTATCGTGAAAAATTAAAACCAATTTCAACTTAAAAAATTTCTGCATTAAGGCAGATATTTATTCCACTAAAAATAGTTTATAACTACCAAAACATATGTCTCTTTATTTTGCATCATTTTTTTAAATGTCTTTTTTTTTTTTTTTACGAATTAAAAAATTTTAGGAATTTTAAATTTAAAGAAAATTTGAAATATACTTTTTTTAGGGACCAGCCCATTTTCTAACGTGACTTTGATTGCCCCTGTATGTTAGAAAAACCCCCATAATGACCTCATCTAAAAACTACACCCTTAAATATTCAAAACCGCTTTTAAAGTTATTAAACCCTTTGGGTGTTTCACCAGGAATTAAAGCAAAGTGCAAGTGAAATTTAAAAATTTCACTTTTTTTTTCAGATTTTCAATTTTTTATACATTATACAAAAAATACGTAAAATGTGATCGGGGGAAAGCAAATTAATTTTGTTTTCCCCAATTTCTCCCTTTTTCAGAGATATCCCATATGGGCCCTAGAAATTATTTGGCTCAACCACAAGCCCAGAATAGGAGAGCCCCTACGGGACCGGACCTCATTTTCTTTACGATTTTTTTTAGGGCCATTTCGGGTTTTTGCGACACCCTAATTTTCCAAACTTTAATAAATACCCCAAAAAAAAAAAAACATATTAAAAACTACACCCCTTACGGAATATATTCAAGGTGTGGGAGTAATTGACCCCACAGGCTTTACAAATTTTTAAAAGCGTTCGGTCTAAAAATAATTTTTTTTTTTTTTCCAAAAATCTGCAATTTTAGCTGAAAATTTTTTAATTTTTACAAGGAATTTTGGGAAAAAAGCCCAAAATTTTTTTACGAAATTTTCTTCCAATTTCGGCAATACCCACATTGGGTGAAAAACTGCTGTTTGGGCGCATGGCAGGGGGTACAGGGAGGAAGTGTTATTTGGTTTTTTGGCGCCAGATAGGGGGGGGGCCCCTGTCGCATCTGCAAAGCCCCCAAAGTACTAAAAAAGTGAAACCTTCCAAAGTTTCCCTTTTTTGGTTTCAACCCCCTCAGGGTTTCCACTAAGGGTGTATTTTTTTTTTTTGGGGGCGCACAGGGTTCCTAGTTTTTTTAGCTTTTTGGGGGGCCATGGAAAAATGGAGGGGGGAAACGCAGTCCCCCATTTTTTTTTGGCTTCTTTTTTACAGTATCGCCATACGGGATAATGACAAGAAATTTTACTATGGGGCTACAATTTACAATGATAAAATTTATAATTTTTTTTTATGTTTATTACTTTTACACAATAGAAGCGAGTTTAAAAAAATTTGGTTTTTAGTTGTCCTATTCGACCCCCATACTTTTTTAATTTTTTTGCATATGGAGCCACGGGGGCTTTTTTTATGAGATGATTGATTTTTTATGGTACCATTCGGGGGCTGATCTTTGTACTTTTATTAAGGTTTTTGTGAGGCTTTTTGTACAAAATACAGCAATCCTGGTAGTTTTTTTTATTTTTTTTTTTTACAGGGGTCATTTGGGGGCTTATAAATTTAATGAATTTTACTCAGCAGGTTTAACATTACAGCGATCCACATTTTTTATATTTTTTAATGTTTTACTGCTGTTACACAAAAAAAACACTTTTTTTTTGAAAAGGAAAACACTTTTTTTTGCATCGCCGCAGTCTGGAGCCAAAACTTTTTTTTTTTTCGTTTTAAACTTAAGGACTTTTTTTTTTGGGGATGAGTTGACGTTTTTTTTTGTAACATTTTGGGGGACAAGACTTTTGATCGCTTTTTTAAAACCGTTTTTTGAAGGCAGGGTTAAGAAAATACCAATCCTGCAGTTTTTTTTTTTTTTATTTTTTTACGTTCACCGTGCAGTAAAAAAAAAAAAAAAGGGGTGACAAGTTAGTTTTTCTCGGGGTTGAACGATTCGTGATACACAATTTTTTGTGTTTTTTTTTTGAAAGCACAATTTAATTTTTTTTTTTAAAAAAATTTTTTTATTGTGTAAAACAATATTTAGCACACTATCTTCTAATAGCCCAAAATTTTTAATTTTTTTTATAAGAGCTTTTAAGGACATTTTTTTTGCGGATAACTGACGTTTTAATTTGGGATCATTTGATGTTGAATAGTTTTGATGACTTTTTTCTCCCTTTTATGTGCTGCGGATGAACAAAAATCGCAATTCTTGACTTTTTTGGGTTGTTTTTTTTGGGTTCACCGTCGGGGTTAATTTAAAATGACAATTTTAGGTGGGTCGCTACCACTGGCGGGATACAAATATGGGTACTTTATTTATTTTGATCTTTTTTTTGGGGGATTGGGGTTTGTAACGGAAAAAAGGGCGATGTACGTGTTTTTTTTTTATTTTTTGTTTTGGTTTTACTTTTTTACACTTTTTTTTTTTTCTTTTTTACACTTTTTTCACTTTTCCCCCAGGGGGGAATTTCATAACTTGCTGATCGTTCAGCAATAGGGGAATCAGCACACAGCTTATAGCTGAAACCTGGTCTCCAGGCAAATGTCACACGCTGCCCACAATGCATTTTGGCACTGGGCGTCACCAACAACCCGGATGCGTCTTCAGCACCGGCTGTCGGTGGAGACATAGCGGCGCTGAAACCCGTTACGCGGCGGGATCGCGGGCAGCAAGCTCACCCCGCCGTGGGGATGCAGCAGGGGCCCACCCACATTGACTATGATACGGCAAAAGTCGGAAGGGGTTTAAACCTTGGAAAATTTTGTTCTTTCTCCCTCCTAATGGTTTTTCAATTATGATGGGCAAACCCTGTACACAACAAAAGGGCCGTACTTTCACTCAAGGCTGGGCTAGAAACTGAACCCCGAAAAAGGCAACACAAGCCCCTGTGCTACGTGGGAAAAAAAAAACAGGAATTTTTGGCAGTTAAAATTTTGGGTTTGAAAAAAAAGGCCAAAGTTTTTGGGGGGTTTTTAAAACCCCACCTTCCACTAGGGAACAATTTTGTAAATGTAAGTTAGTTCCGCAAATATGAGGGGGCCCTTTACCGGGGGTTGCGAGCTTGCGTATAGTGGGCCCCTGTATCACCTAAAACCTCATATTTAATATTTTTTTCCCGATGTCATTTTTTTGCCTAAAAGTACTGGGGAGCAGAGGGTGTCTGTATTTTGGACACCTAAAAAGTGCTGAGCAGCCCACCCCAGTGAATAGTAGAGGCGTAATAGGCTAAAAGCCAGCATGGTGCCCCACACCCCTCTGTATTAATGGCACCCTTTTGTATCCCCTTATTAGGGCTTGTCCCCATGGTACGTTTTTTCAGCCGGTTTTTCAGCCGGTTCTCTGTTTTGAAAACCGGCTGCAAACCGGCTGAAAACGTTTTACACGGACCTTAATGGAAAATTCGTGCAGTGGTCCCCACTGCACGGATTTTCTGCCCGGCGGTTTTTCAGACCGCCGCTGGTCCGAAAAACATAGAACATTTTATTCTTCCGTCCGGTTTTCAGGCGGAATATGAACATGTCTATGTGAATGGGGAAGGCTTTTCTCCGCAAGCCGCGGAGAAAAGCCATCCCCCGGCGGCCGTGTGCACGGCACGAAAACAGGACAAATACAGGTTGGGTATACCGACCGGCATTTGTCCTGTGCCATGTAAATGGCCCCTTATATGCAATTATAATATGAGCAACCACCTCCCTCATGCATAGAAGGTGTGTGAGTGGTTGTCATATAAGTATTTTTGCATTTCTGCAATCTCTCCATGCGTCTTTTCTGCATACGGGTGTGAACAGGTATCAATTCAGTGTGCAGTTTTTTATCATCTAATTGTCTCCTTAGTGGAGGGCTGTGTGAGCTACTGCTCAGCAATTAACAGCACCTGAACAGGTATCAATTCAATGTGCAGTTTTTTATCATCTAATTGTCTCCTTAGTGGAGGCGTGGGTGAGTGACTGCTCAGCCATTACCTGCCCCTGAACAGGTATCAATTCACTGTGCAGTTTTTTTATCATCTTATTGTCCCTCTAGAGCCTTCAGAAGATAGAGATTTTTTTAGGAAAGAACAGAAGATGGAGGACTGCAAGAAAAGAGGAAAAGAAGGAGGACCACTATAAGAGAGCAGAATAGGGTGGCCCATCAGAAGAGAGAGGACAACAAGAAGAGTGCAAAAGAGGGAGAACCACTACAAGGGAGAAAACCCCAGAACAAAGGGGTGGAGGCGTGTGTGAGCTACTGCTCAGCAATTACCTGCACCTGAACAGGTATCAATTCAATGTGCAGTTTTTTATCATCTAATTGTCTCCTTAGTGGAGGCGTGGTGATTACTGCTCAGCCTTACCTGCACCTAAACAGGTACAATTCAAGGGCAGTTTTTTATATCAATTGTCTCCTTAGGGGATTTGTGTGACCTATGCTCAGAATTCCCTGCACCTGAACAGGTAAAATTCATGTGCAATTTTTTTTTATTTTTTTATCTATTTTGTCCCTTAGTGGGGGGAGTCTGAGCTTGTAGCAATTACCCGCACTTAAACAGGTATCAATTCAATGTGCAGTTTTTTATCATCTAATTGTCTCCTTAGTGGAGGTGTGTGTGAGCCTCTGCTCAGCAATTACCTGCACCTGAACAGGTATCAATTCACTGTGCAATTTTTTTAATTTTTTTTTATCATATAATTGTCTCCTTAGTGGAGGGGAGTCTGAGCTACTGCTCAGCAATTACCCGCACTTAAACAGGTATCAATTCAATGTGCAGTTTTTATCACTAATTGCCCCCCTAGTGGAGGGGTTTATGACTACTGCTCAGAAATTACCGCACCTGTTTATCTTTCCCAAGTAGCAGGGGGGCTTGTGTTCCCCTCCTACTGAGTTCATCTTTTCCGGCCCATTGAGCTGTAGGTGTGGCCTTTTGTGTTTTTGAGTAAAAAAATGCCCCATTTTTTCTTGATTTGTTGGGTATACCATGTGCCAAGAGATTCTGGGAGTAAAACTCTTATAAAAGTCCATGATTTGGGGGCTGTGCTGGCAAAAGAAGGGTCAAACTTGTAAACAAAGAAACCCTGGGGAAAGAGTGGCGCTGGTGCTTTATAGGAAAAAAAAAAAGCCCCAGGTACTAAGTTGCTCTCAATCTTCTGTGCACTTCTTGAAGGAGCTCGGCTTTCTCTTGATTGCTTTGCTCTTTCTTCTGTATCTAATTTGAAGGATCATAGTTGCCGGTTTGGAATATAATAAGATACATTCATTAAAAAGAGGATGCGAAGATGAAATAATGCGCTATTCATTACAGGGCACATGTTGTAACTCTAACATTCCTCGCAGTTCACTTGGTAGCATAATTAAGGACCTGGCAGACACAATTGGAGAAGATCTTGACGGAGAACTCGACGCTGCATTTTAATGCTGTGCTCTGTAGCGGCGGACGCACCAGGTTAATCCCTTTACAACGTTGCTTATAACCTAAGATACGACGCTCCACTACCCAAATCTCATTTCCCCGTCGGCGTACGAGCTCCGCCGCGTCCAGAGGAAGATGCGCTTTTTGTGTAAAGATTTGCTTAATGATGTTTGTTTTATGATGAAACTCAATCCAAATAAAACTACAAACATTGGAGATATTATGTTACCCAATCGGTATTTATGTGCAGACAACTGTTTTGTGGGTGTTTGCCCCTCATCAGTGCAGAGTAGAATATAAATTGACTAGGTGAGAGGCTCCAGGAGTGGCTCAAAAGGGATAACATTCCTTATTAGGGAGAAGTACTAGATAGGTGTGTGGAGACTTATACACCATTAGCTGCTCCACTGAGATTTAAATATATTTAAAAATACTCATGGGAACTGACCTACGACTCAATGTAGATCCGACTCACTGAGCCTTGTGCTGTGAAAGGGATTAATGCCAACTAGATGTTTATCTGCAGACAGCTGTTTTGTGAGTGTTTGCCCCTCATCAGTGCAGAGGAGAATCTAAATTTACTAGGTGAGAGGCTCCAGGGGTCGCTCAAAAGGGATAACACTCCTCATTAGGATGAGGTACTATGAGATATTATGTTACCCAATCGGTATTTATCTGCAGACAACTGTTTTGTGGGTGTTTGCCCCTCATCAGTGCAGAGTAGAATATAAATTTACTAGGTGAGAGGCTCTAGGGGTAGCTCAAAAGGGATAACTTCCTCATTAGGATGAGGTACTATGAGATATTATGTTACCCAATCGTATTATCTGCAGACAACTGTTTTGTGGGTGTTTGCCCCTCATCAGTGCAGAGTAGAATATAAATTTACTAGGTGAGAGGCTCCAGGGGTAGCTCAAAAGGGATAACACTCCTCATTAGGATGAGGTACTATGAGATATTATGTTACCCAATCGGTATTTATCTGCAGACAACTGTTTTGTGGGTGTTTGCCCCTCATCAGTGCAGAGTAGAATATAAATTTACTAGGGAGAGGCTCAGGGTAGCTCAAAAGGGATAACATTCCTCATTAGGATGAGGTACTATGAGATATTATGTTACCCAATCGGTATTTATCTGCAGACAGCTGTTTTGTGTGTGTTTGCCCTTCATCAGTAGAAGAGTGAAGAAATCAGGCGATACCTTTTAGAGGCTAACTGAGTAATTTGATAGTGTCGGCCTGATTTCTTCACTCTTCTACTACTTTCTATGGCTAACACGGTACAACATTATACTACTTGCCCCTCATCAGTGCAGAGTAGAATATAAACTGACTAGGTGAGAGGCTCCAAGGGTAACTCAAAAGGGATAACATTCCTCATTAGGATGAGGTACTATGAGATATTATGTTACCCAATCAGTATTTCTCTGCAGACAACTGTGTTGTGTGTGTTTGCCCCTCATCAGTAGAAGAGTGAAGAAATCAGGCTATACCTTTTAGAGGCTAACTGAGTATATTTGATAGTGTCGCCTGATTTCTTCACTCTTCTACTACTTTCTATGGCTAACACGGTACAACATTATACTACTTGCCCCTCATCAGTGCAGAGTAGAAAATAAATTGACCAGGTCAGAGGCTCCAGGGGTAACTCAAAAGGGATAACATTCCTCATTAGGATGAGGCACTATGAGATATTATGTTACCCAATCAGTATTTATCTGCAGACAACTGTGTTGTGAGTGTTTGCCCCTCATCAGTGCAGAGTAGAATATAAATTGACCAGGTCAGAGGCTCCAGGGGTAACTCAAAAGGGATAACATTCCTCATTAGGATGAGGCACTATGAGACATTATGTTACCAAATTGGTATTTATCTGCAGACAGCTGTTTTATGGGTGTTTGCCCCTCATCAGTGCAGAGTAGAATATAAATTGACTAGGTGAGAGGCTCCAAGGGTAACTCCAAAGGGATAACATTCCTCATTAGGATGAGGTACTATGAGATATTATGTTACCCAATCGGTATTTATCTGCAGACAACTGTGTTGTGAGTGTTTGCCCCTCATCAGTGCAGAGTAGAAAATAAATTGACTAGGTGAGAGGCTCCAGGGGTAACTCCAAAGGGATAACATTCCTCATTAGGATGAGGCACTATGAGATATTATGTTACCCAATTGGTATTTATCTGCAGACAACTGTTTTGTGAGTGTTTGCCCCTCATCAGTGCAGAGTAGAATATAAATTTACTAGGCTCCAGGGGTAACTCAAAAGGGATAACATTCCTCATTAGGATGAGGTACTATGAGATATTATGTTACCCAACCTGACACTTGTTATGGACCTCATCAACAGAGGTGAACTTCTATTCCGTAACGTTCCCCATTAGGGAGAGGCACCATGTACGTGTGTGAAGAATAATACATCATCAGTTGCTCCACTGAAATTTGCATGTATTCTAAAAGCCTTATGGAAAATAACCTATTGGATGTTCCTCAATTCAGATCCGACTCACTGAGCCTTGTGCTGTGGATGGGATTAATGTCAAGCAGATATTCCTCATTAGGGAGAAGTACTAGACAGGTGTGTGGAGGCTTATACACCATTAGCTGCTCCACTGAAATTTACATAGATTCTAAAAGCCTTATGGGAAATGACCTACAACTCAATTCAGATCCGACTCACTGAGCCTTGTGCTATGGATGGGATTAATGTCAAGCAGATATTTATCTGCAGACAGCTGTTTTGGGGGGTGTTTGCTCCTCATCAGTGCAGAGGTGAGGGGGCTCCAGGGGTAGCTCAAAAGGGATAACATTCCTCATTAGGGAGAAGTACTAGATAGGTGTGTGGAGGCTTATACACCATTAGCTGCTCCACTGAAATTTAAATATATTTAAAAAGGCTCATGGGATATGACCTACGACTCAGTTTAGATCCGACTCACTGAGACTTGCGCTGTGAATGGTATTAATTCCAATTCGATATTCATCTGCAGACAGCTGTTTTGGGGAATATTTTCACCTCATCAGTGCAGAGTAGAGAGGCTCCAGGGGTAGCTCAAAAGGGATGACATTCCTCATTAGGGAGAAGTACTAGATAGGTGTGTGGAGGCTTATACACCATTAGCTGCTCCACTGAAATTTAAATACATGTATATTTAAAAAGGCTCATGGGAACTGACCTACGACTCAATGTAGATCCGACTCACTGAGCCTTGTGCTGTGAATGGGATTAATGCCAACCAGATATTTATCTGCAAACAGCTATTCTGTGTGTGTTTGCCCCTCATCAGTGCAGAGTAGAATATAAATTGACTAGGTGAGAGGCTCCAGGGGTAGCTCAAAAGGGATGACATTCCTCATTAGGGAGAAGTACTAGACAGGTGTGTGGAGACTTATACACCATTAGCTGCTCCACTGAAATTTAAATATATTTAAAAATACTCATGGGAACTGACCTACGACTCAATGTAGATCCGACTCACTGAGCCTTGTGCTGTGAATGGGATTAATGCCAACCAGATATTTATCTGTCTTGTGAGTGCCCCTCATCAGTGCAGAGTAGAATATAAATTGACTAGGTAAGAGGCTCTAGGGGTAGCTCAAAAAGGATAACACTCCTCATTAGGATGAGGTACTATGAGATATTATGTTACCCAACCAGACGCTTGTTATGGACCTCACCAACAGAGGCGAGCTTCTATTCCACAACATTCCTCATTAGGGAGAGGCAGCATGTACGTGTCTGGAGGCTTATACACCATTAGTTGCTCCACTGAAATTTACATATATTTAAAAGGCTCATGGGAAATTAGTATTTTTTTTAAATCGGATGCAGCATTTCTCAACTCACATCCGAGTCACTGAGCCTTGTAATGTGAATGGGATTGATGCCAACCAGATATTCATCTGCTGACAGCAGTTTCCTAGATGTTCATCCCTCATCAGTACAAAATAGACCACAGACTGGCTAAGTAAGAGGCTCTAGGGGTATTGTTCCTAATTAGAGAGAGGCATCATGTAGGTGTGTGGAGACTTATATGCAACTAGCTGCTCCACTGAAATGTAAATATATTCTAAAAGATTCATGGGAAATAAGCTGGGGCTATGCAGCCCAACCTATTGGACGTATCATCAGTGAACCTTGCAATGTGACTGGGATAAGAGTCCACCAGACATTGATCTGCAGACAGCTGTTTTGGGGGTGTTTGTCCCTCATCAGTGCAAAGTAGAATATAAATTGACTAGGTGAGAGGCTCCAGGGGTAGCTCAAAAGGGATAACACTCCTCATTAGGATGAGGTGCTATATAGATGTGTGGAGGCTTATACACCATTAGCTGCTCCACTGAAATGTAAATATATTTAAAAAGGCTCATGGCAAATGAGCATTTTTAATTCACATCCGACTCACTGATCCTTGCAATGTGAAGGGGATTAATGCCAACCAGGTATTCATCTGCTGACAGCAGTTTCCTGGGTGTTCGTCCCTCATCAGTGCAAAGTAGAATACAGACTGGCTAAGTAAGAGACTCTAGAGGTGGCTTAAAAGGGGTAATGTTCCTAATTAGAGAGAGGCATCATGTAGGTGTGTGGAAACTGAAATTTAAATATATTTAAATATATTCTAAAAGATTCATGGGATATGAGCTGGGGCTATGCAGCGCAACCTATTAAATGTAGCATCAGTGACCCTTGCAATGTGAATGGGATTAGAGCCCACCAGATATTCATCTGCAGATAGCTGTTTTACAGTGTTTGCCCCTTATCAGTGTAGAATAGAATACTGGTTGACTAGTAGAGAAGCTCAAGGGGAAGCTCAAAAGGGGTAACGTTCCCCGTTAGGGAGAAGCTCCATTAAAAGATCTGGAGACTTAAACACCATTAGCTGCTCTGCTGAAATTTAAATATATTGAAGGCTCATGGGAAAAGAGCTAGGACTCTACAGCGCCACCTATTGATGTAAGGTTCCTTAATTTACATCTGTCTCACTGAGCCTTGCAATATGAATGGGATTAGAGCCAACCAGATATTCATCTGCAGAGAGCTGTTTCTGGGTTGTAGGTAGCTTGAAAGGGGTAATGTTACATATTAAGCCCATCACTTGCACCACTGAAATTTAAATATATTCTAAAAGTCTCATGGGAAATAAGCTAGGACTCTGCACCACCATCTATTGGATGTAACGTTCCTTAATTCACATCTATCTCACTGAGCCTTGCAATATGAATGGGATTAGAGCCAACCTGACATTCATCTGCAGACGCCTGTTTTGCAATGTTTGTCCCTCATCAGTGCCTAGGTAAGAGACTCCAGAGGGTCGCTCATTAGGGAGAGGCACCATGGAGGTGTGTGGAGACTTATAAACCATTAGCTGCTCCAATGAAATCTAAATATATTCCAAAAGGCTCATGGGAAACGAGTTAGGACTCTGCAATGTAGGATTTGCATCTAAAGAAGCCAGAGTCACGGTTGAAGGGAAAAAAAAGAGTTACTATGACCCTGTGATATGAGAGTTGGTCGGAAGAATGAATATGTTCTATGTTTTTCGGACCACTGATGGTCTGAAAAACCGCCGGGCGGAAAATCCGTGCAGTAGGGACCGCTGCACGGATTTTCCATTAAGGTCCGTGTAAAAGTTTGTCCGCCGGTTTTCAAAACATTCCCGTACGTTGTTGCACATGGGCAGAGGTTTCCTTCCTGCCGGCGACATTACTGCGCATGCGCACTCTGCATTGCACGCTTAGTTCTAGACATATGATACTATACATGATGCGAAACATGTCAGGGGCCATTTATAGGGTTTTACTAGCGAGGTGTTTGTACTTATGTTTATACAGTCTGACTGCAGTGGACATCTGTTTACTATGAGTAATCTTCCGCGGGTTCAGGAGAATTTATACATTATATTAAGGCTGCTTTCACACAGCGCAATTTTGGTGCAGTTTTAAGGCTGCTTTCACACAGCGCAGTTTTGGTGCAGTTTTAACTGCGCTCCAATTAAAATGCCTTTATTACCAGCAAGCTTCATTCACTTATCTAAACTGTTTGGAAAGTGAGTAGTCAATCAGTGTATCTGTATCCGCAAGACGTCAAACACAGTCATTGCTGACTTACTTGAAACATCTTTCTGAGCAATTTAGACGACTGAAAGAAGCTTGCTGGTAATAAAGGCAGTTTAATTGGAGCGCAGTTAAAACTGCACCAAAACTGCGCTGTGTGAAAGCAGCCTTAATCCATAAAGGCCCAATACCTTGTGGTTTAACATATTTGGCTACAAAATAAAAGTTAAGTTTTATATATTATAAGGAGCAGTGTGAAAAATTGGTATTTCATTGCAAATGGCTGCAGGTGACCAGTTCCTCTTATCCTTACGCTGATACATTGTAGCAAAATATTGGGATTGGATCTGATTTTTAATTAATTGAATGAATTGCTGCTAAGGCTGTTTTCCCACAGCACAGTTTTGGTGCGCTTTTTAGGGCGCTTTAACATGGAGCGTTTTTGGTGCGTTTTTGATGCTATGTGATGCGTTTTTTGTGCAAAAAGGCACAGCAATTAATGCTGTACATTACTGCACAAAAAAGCATCAAAAACGCGTAAAAAAGCATCAAAAAACGCACCAAAAACGCACTGTGCGAAAGCACAGTTTTAACTGTGCTCCAATTAAACTGCCTTTGTTACCAGCAAGCTTCTTTGAGTCATCTAAATTGCTCAGAAAGGTGTTTCAAGTAAGTCAGCAATGACTGTGTGTGAAGTCTTGTGGATACAAACACAATGATTGATTACTCACTTTCCAAACAGTTTAGATAAGTGAAAGAAGCTGCCGGTTAATAAAGGCACCCAAATGGATCCATTAAACGCCTTATTTGCAGAACGTTTGTGTCTAAATATTCGCTGTCGGAAATTTACTGTGTTTAATACGGCGCCATTTTCCGTCGGAAAGTCATTAATGGAAATTTCTCACTAACTCTCCAAAAACGTCCGTCGCTCCCCCGCTCGGGAATCCCCCAGGGGGGAGAAAGTGACTTTAAAATTTATTTTCGGCGCGGAGCCCCGTAAACAATGCATTGTCTATGGGGCGGGCGCGGCCCCCCCCGCGCGCCCCGGCCCCGACCCCCCCCCACCCCTTTTTCACGGGGTTTGGGGCCCAAATACGGCGCACAAACCCGTCGGGAATAAGCCGTGGGGAAAGGCCTAACTATGATCCAATTAAACTGCCTTTATTAGCAGCAAACTTCTTTCAGCTGTCTAAATTGTTCAGCTGTTTCGAGTAAGTAATCAATCACTGTGTTTTAAGGGTGTTCTCACATGGTGCATTTTTGCCACGTTTTTTGTGCAGGAAGGCACAGCAATTAATGCTGTATATTTCTGCACAAAAAAACTCATCCAAAAACTCATCAAACAACGCTCCATGTGAAAGCACCCTAAATCTTGTGGATTCCGAACACACTAATTAATCACTCACTTTCCAAACAGTTTAGATAAGTGAAAGAAGCTGCTGGTAATAAAGGCAGTTTAATTGGAGCGCGGTTAAAACTGCACCAAAACTGCACCAAAACTGTGCTGTGTGAAAGCAGCCTAAGCATAGTAAAAACCATTTAATCCAGCATTTGATAATCCAAAATGTCTGATAAATTAGCATTTGTTTTATAATGTGTAATGTGCACCGGTTTAGTTTGGACCTACATCTTCCTTGCAGGAGCTCTCCCTCCCATGCAATATCTGAAGTAAGAGTCCAGCTCTTAAAGGGGTTCTCCAGTTAAATAAAAGCATAGGTAAATAGGGCCAGATTGGGGAATGATGGAAAAGAGAGACTTACCTCTTGGTCCCCCGCCACTACAGCTTGAAGGCTTCCTAGGACAGGGCAGTTCCTAACTAAATCAGTCTCTGGGTGGGGTGAAAACAGTTATTTCCCCACTATGGTCATTTAAGACAATGGGCATGTAGAATGTAGGGCACTCATCTTTACTGAAGACCATCAGTAGGCAGGTCTTGTGTCATGCCCAGTCTGTAACTAGGGTCATTTCAACACTTTAGCTGCACATAGTGCCCCATGTACATGTCACATATAGACATCTACTCTGGTCCCCTCCTCACCCCTCTTCACATACAGACTGCTGCTGTGGCCCACCTCCTCTGTCACATACAGACTGCTGCCAGGGCCGTCTTAACAGCACTATGGGCCCCTGGGCAGAGAGGTGTACTGGGGCCCCCCCTCCCATCCCACCCTAACAACCCCCCACCCTAACCCCCCCCCCCAAAAAACAAAAAAAAAAAAAATACTCAAAGAAACAAATATAAACATTACCAGCTCAGGTCACTATTACATGACAGAGACCACAGCACTAATCGAATATAGTAGTAAAATAACCCCTGACACCAGGGACTCACCGGAGACGTCCTGTCTTTTTTTAGTCGTTCTCTGAATCGTTCTTTTTCCCTTTTCCACCATAACCACTTCTCCCGGCCGCCACTCGTCCCTGCAGAATGTAACGCAAAAACATCTTAGTAATTAGGGCAGGCAGGGCCGTAATTAGGCAGGCAGGACCGGATATATAGCCAGGCAGGCAGATATATGGCAGGCAGGGCAGTATATGGCAGGCAGGGCAGGTATTACAGGCAGGGCAGTGTATATAGCCAGGCAGGGCCAGGCAGGCAGTGTATAGCCCGGCAGGGGCAGTGTATCAGCAGGGCAGTGTATAGCCAGGCAGGGCAGTGTATATAGCCAGCAGGGCAGTGTATATAGCCAGGCAGGGGCAGTGTATAGCCAGGCGGGCAGTATAGTGGGCAGCAGGCAGGTAAATAGCCAGGCAGGGCAGGTATATAGCCAGGCAGGGGCAGTATATGGGCAGGCAGGGGCAGTATATGGGCAGGCAGGGCAGGTATATAGCCAGGCAGGGCAGTGTATATAGCCAGGCAGGGGCAGTATATGGGCAGGCAGGGCAGGTATATAACCAGGCAGGGCAGGTATATAGCCAGGCAGGGGCAGTATATGGCCAGGCAGGGCAGGGTATATGGCAGGGGCAGGTATATGGGCAGGCAGGCAGGGTATATAAGCCAGGCAGGGCAGGTATATGGGCAGGCAGGGCAGGGTATATGGGCAGGCAGGGCAGTGTATATAGGCCAGGCAGGGCAGTGTATATAGCCAGGCAGGGAAGTATATGGGCAGGCAGGGCAGTTATATGGGCAGGCAGGGGCAGTATATAGCCTGGCAGGGGCAGTATATGGGTGGCAGGGCAGTATAGGGCAGCAGGGCAGTATATGGGCAGGCAGGGCAGGTATATAGCTAGGCAGGGGCAGTGTATATAGCTAGGCAGGGGCAGTGTATATAGCCAGGCAGGGGCAGTGTATATAGCCAGGCAGGGGCAGTTTATGGGCAGGCAGGGGCAGTTTATGGGCAGGCAGGGGCAGTTTATGGGCAGGCAGGGCAGTGTATAGCCAGGCAGGGCAGGTATATAGCCAGGCAGGGCAGGTATATGGGCAGGCAGGGGAGGTATATAGCCAGGCAGGGCAGTGTATACGGGCAGGCAGGGCAGTGTATACGGCCAGGCAGGGCAGTGTATATAGCCAGGCAGGGCAGTGTATATGGGCAGATAGGGTAGGGTATATGGGCAGGTAGGGCAGTGTATATGGCCAGGCAGGGCAGGGTATATGGGCAGGCAGGGCAGGGTATATGGGCAGGCAGGGCAGTGTATATAGCCAGGCAGGGCAGTGTATATGGGCAGGCAGGGCAGGGTATATGGGCAGGCAGGGTATATGGCCAGGCAGGGCAGTGTATTTGGGCAGGCAGGGCAGGGTATATAGCCAGGCAGGGCAGTGTATATAGCCAGGCAGGGCAGGGTATATGGGCAGGTAGGGCAGGGTATATGGCCAGGCAGGGCAGTGTATATGGGCAGGCAGGGCAGGGTATATAGCCAGGCAGGGCAGTGTATTTGGGCAGGCAGGGCAGGGTATATGGCCAGGCAGGGCAGTGTATATGGGCAGGCAGGGCAGGGTATATAGCCAGGTAGGGCAGTGTATATGGGCAGGTAGGGCAGGGTATATGGCCAGGCAGGGCAGGGTATATGGGCAGGCAGGGTATATAGCCAGGCAGGGCAGTGTATATGGGCAGGCAGGGCAGTGTATATGGGCAGGCAGGGCATTGTATATGGCCAGGCAGGGCAGTGTATATGGCCAGGCAGGGCAGTGTATGGGCAGGCAGCAGGTATATGGCAGGCAGGCAGGTATAGGCAGCAGGTATATGGCCAGGCAGGGCCTGTAATATGGCCAGGCAGGGCAGTGTATATGGCAGGCAGGGGCAGTGTATATGGCCAGGCAGGGCAGTGTATATGGGCAGGCAGGGCAGTGTATATGGCCAGGCAGGGCAGTGTATATGGGCCAGCAGGCAGTGTATTTGGGCAGGCAGTGTATATGGGCAGGCAGGGCAGGTATATGGGCAGGTATATAGCCAGGCGGCAGTGTATATGGCAGGCAGGGCAGTGTATATGGGCAGGCAGGGCAGTGTATATGGCCAGGCAGGGCAGTGTATATGGCCAGGCAGGCAGGGTATATGGCCAGGAGGCAGGTAATGGCAGGCAGCAGGTATATGGGCAGCAGGGTAATGCCAGCAGGGCAGCATATAGCCAGGCAGGGCAGTGTATATGGCAGGCAGGGCAGTGTATATGGGCAGGCAGGGGCATTGTATATGGCCAGGCATTATGGCCAGGCAGGGCAGTGTATTTGACCAGGCAGGGCAGGGTATATGGGCAGGCAGGGCAGGGTATATGGGCAGGCAGGATATATGGCCAGGCAGGGCAGTGTATATGGGCAGGCAGGGGCAGTATATGGCCAGGCAGGGCAGTGTATATGGCCAGGCAGGGCAGGGTATATAGCCAGGCAGGGCAGTATATGGCAGGCAGGGCAGGGTATATGGGCAGGCAGGGCAGTGTATTTGGGCAGGCAGGGCAGGGTATATAGCCAGGCAGGGCAGGGTATATAGCCAGGCAGGGCAGTGTATATGGGCAGGCAGGGCAGTGTATATAGCCAGGCAGGGCAGTGTATATAGGCAGGCAGGGGCAGTATATGGGCAGGCAGGACCAGTAGTTTTAAAAAATAAAATAAAAATCTTACTCACCTGATTTCCTTCCTCTTCTCCACGTCCGGAGCCGGTGGCCGTTCACAGCAGATGTCAGGCCGCGGAGCAGGCGCGCGATGACGTCATCAAATCGCGCCGCCTGCCCCGCGGCCTCCTGGGAGCTGAACAGACGGGATCAATAGATCCCAGATGTTCAGCCTCGGCTGCTGCCCGCACCACGCGGTGCAGGCGGCGGCCGTGATGGCTACATGGCTGGGTCTGTGACCCGGCCATGCAGCCGTGGGATGAAGGGGGACCTGCGCCACAGGCCGGCACCGGTACTCGGGGCCCGCCAGAGGGAAACCCCAGCCTCCTGCGGCGACGCTCCGAGCCGGCGCTGCGGCCCGAATCCCGGCTGCCCCCCGGGCAGTGCCTGGCTGTCACTCCACGGGGCCGGGTCGGCGGCTGCCCGGGAGGGCCCCCCGAGATCGTGGGGCCCCCGGGCAATGGCCTACCTGGCCCAATGGAAGAGACGGCCCTGACTGCTGCTGTGGCCCACCTCCTCTGTCACATACAGACTGCTGCTGTGGCCCACCTCCTCTGTCACATACAGACTGCTGCTGTGGCCCACCTCCTATGTCACATACAGACTGCTGCTGTGGTCCACCTCCTCGGTCACATACAGACTGCTGCTGTGGTCCACCTCCTCTGTCACATACAGACTGCTGCTGTGGTCCACTTCTTCTGTCACATACAGACTGCTGCTCTGCTCCATCTCCTCTCTCACATACAGACTGCTGCTGTGGTCCATCTCCTCTGTCACATACAGACTGCTGCTCTGCTCCATCTCCTCTGTCACATACAGACTGCTGCTCTACTCTGTCACATACAGACTGCTGCTTATAGTTTCCTCTGTCACATACAGACTGCTGCTTATAGTTTCCTCTGTCACATACAGACTGCTGCTTATATTTTCCTCTGTCACATACAGACTGCTGCTGTGGCCCACTTCCTCTGTCACATACAGACTGCTGCTGTGGTCCACTTCTATTGTCACATACAGACTGCTGCTGTGGTCCACTTCTATTGTCACATACAGACTGCTGCTGTGGCACGCCTCCTCTGTCACATACAGACTGCTGCTGTGTCCTTCTTCTGTCACATACAGACTGCTGCTGTGGTCCACTTCTTCTGTCACATACAGACTGCTGCTGTGGCCCACCTCCTCTGTCACATACAGACTGCTGCTGTGGTCCACTTCTATTGTCACATACAGACTGCTGCTGTGGCTCGCCTCCTCTGTCACATACAGACTGCTGCTGTGGCCCACCTCCTCTGTCACATACAGATTGCTGCTGTGGCCCACCTCCTCTGTTACATACAGATTGCTGCTGTGGCCCACTTCTATTGTCACATACAGACTGCTGCTGTGGCCCACCTCCTCTGTTACATACAGATTGCTGCTGTGGCCCACTTCTATTGTCACATACAGACTGCTGCTCTGCTCCATCTCCTCTCTCACATACAGACTGCTGCTCTGCTCCATCTCCTCTCTCACATACAGACTGCTGCTCTGCTCCATCTCCTCTCTCACATACAGACTGCTGCTCTGCTCCATCTCCTCTCTCACATACAGACTGCTGCTGTAGCCCCCTCCTCTCTCACATATAGACTGCTGCTGTAGCCCCCTCCTCTCTCACATACAGACTGCTGCTCTGCTCCATCTCCTCTCTCACATACAGACTGCTGCTGTGGCCCACCTCCTCTGTCACATACAGACTGCTGCTGTGGCCCACCTCCTCTGTCACATACAGACTGCTGCTGTGGCCCACTTCTTCTGTCACATACAGACTGCTGCTGTGGCCCACCTCCTCTGTCACATACAGACTGCTGCTGTGGCCCACTTCCTCTGTCACATACAGACTGCTGCTGTGGTCCACTTCTTCTCTCACATACAGACTGCTGCTCTGCTCCATCTCCTCTCTCACATACAGACTGCTGCTCTGCTCCATCTCCTCTCTCACATACAGACTGCTGCTCTGCTCCATCTCCTCTCTCACATACAGACTGCTGCTCTGCTCCATCTCCTCTCTCACATACAGACTGCTGCTAAAGCCTCCTTCTCTGTCACATATAGACTGCTGCTGTGGCCCACACCTCTCTCACATATAAACTGCTGCTGTGGTCCACTTCCCCTGTCACATACAGACTGCTGCTGTGGCCCACCTCCTCTGTCGCATATAGTGCAGTAGCCCGCTACTATCTCATATGAGGACTGATGCTGTAGCCCCCACCTATCTCACATATAGACTGGTGCCATAGCCCTCTCCTTTGTCACATATAGAACACTGTTGTATCCCGCATTGTCACATATAGACCACTACTACTGTAACCCTCTCTTCTGTCATCTATAGACCTCTGATGTAGGAAGAAAAAAACGTAGTGGTCCTTAAAGTATGGGATAATTGCCAGATTTTGGCTTTTTTGGAGTTCTCCTTTAACCTGGCTGCTTCTCCCTGTGAACACAGTATCTGTAGGTGACACAGCCAGCTGCAGTGATATATATTGAGTAGTTGGAGAGATCTGTGTGTCCTTGAATGAATCTGTCCTCTCCATACAGCAGCTTCGTACACAATGAAGCTTTTGCATTCAGGTTCTTTGTGATGCGTCTATTGTATCATCAGCTGAACAGTCTCACAATGGAAGTTCAGTTCTTTTGAAAAACGACCTTAAAATGTATTCTCTAGGGCACTACTTTGGCTCTTGCAGAACTACAACTCTCAGCATGCCCGGATAGCTATGGGGGTGTAATGGCTGAAAGCCCACCGTCTGGGGGGCAGAGGTGTAGCTAAAGTCTCATGGGCCCTGGGCAGAATTCAGCTTGGGCCCCCATTACCTACAACAAAACCAAAATCATACCATCGCTTTATGAGTAAGGACTTATATGCACACACATATGTATCACAGCTCAAATTCTGTATGAAGCCATTAGTAAATATAGTATAACTGCTCTAGCACATGCCGTATAACAGAAGTATCCTAGGGGAAAACCTGTGTGATACCATGTTGCGTATACCGGAGATTAGAAGGCTGTTGTGGCAGTTCTGTCATTATGAGCCTGTTTTTGCTGTGATTTTCACAATATTCTAAACCCTAAAAGAAATTGAGACCACAGAATAGATGCCAAAATAAATTCAGAGCCCACAGCAGACCTAAAAATAAATTCAGATCCCAGACCAGACCCCTAAAAAACTCAAACCCCAGACCAGATGCCAAAATAAATTCAGACTCCAGATGATACCCAAAATAAATCCAGACTACAGACCAGACTCTAAAATACACTGAAACCCCAAACCGGACTCAAAATAAATTCAGACTACAGACCAGACTCCAAAATTTATTCAGACTACAGACCAGATCCAAAATAAATCCAGACTACAGACCAGACCCAAAATAAATCCAGACTACAGACCAGATTTCAAAAGAAACTGAGACCCCAGACCAGACCCCAAAATATATTCAGACTACAGACCATACCCAAAATAAATCCAGACTACAGACCACATTTCAAAAGAAACTGAGACCCCAGACCAGATCTAAAATGAATTCAGACCCCAGACCAGACCCCAAAAAAACTCCAACCCCAGACCAGAAGCCAAACTCTAAAATAAACTGAAACCCCAAACCAGACCCAAAATAAATTCAGACTACAGACCAGACTCCAAAATTTATTCAGACTACAGACCAGATCCAAAATAAATCCAGACTACAGACCAGACTCAAAATAAATCCAGACTACAGACCATATTTCAAAAGAAACTGAGACCCCAGACCAGACCCCAAAATATATTCAGACTACAGACCAGACCCAAAATAAATCCAGACTACAGACCACATTTCAAAAGAAACTGAGACCCCAGACCAGATCTAAAATGAATTCAGACCCCAGACCAGACCCCAAAAAAACTCAAACCCCAGACCAGAAGCCAAACTCTAAAATACACTGAAACCCCAAACCAGACCCAAAATAAATTCAGACTACAGACCAGACTCCAAAATATATTCAGACTACAGACCAGACCCAAAATAAATCCAGACTACAGACCAGACTCCGAAAGAAACTGAGACCCCAGACCAGATGTCAAAATAAATTCAGACTCTAGATGATACCTAAAATAAATCCAGACTACAGACCAGACTCTAAAATAAACTGAAACCCCAAACCGGACCCAAAATAAATTCAGACTACAGACCAGACTCCAAAATATATTCAGACTACAGACCAGACCCAAAATAAATCCAGACTACAGACCAGATTTCAAAAGAAACTGAGACCCCAGACCAGATCCAAAATGAATTCAGACCCCAGACCAGACTCAAAATGAATTCAGACCCCAAATCATACCCAAAGTAAACTTAAACTACAGACCAGACCCCAAAACAAACCTCAGATTAGACAGTAAAATAAATTCAGATGCCAAACCAAACCCAAAATAAAAATTCAGACTGCAGACCAGACACCAAAGAAAATAAAGACCCCCAGACCAGACCCAAAATAAATTCAGACTACAGACCAGACACCAAAGAAAATTAAGACCCCCAGACTACACCCAAAATAAATTCAGATACCAAACCAGATACTACAATAAATTTAGACATCAAATCAGACCCAAAAGAAATTAAGACTCCAGATGAGACCCAAAGAAATTCAGATCCCAGACCCAAAATAAATTCAGACCCCACAGCAGACCCCAAAAGAAACTCAAACCTCAGATCAGACACCAAAATAAATTCAGACACCATATCAGACCAAAAATAAATTCAGACTACAGACCAGACTCTAAAAGAAACTGAGGCCCCAGACCAGACCCAAATTGAATTCAGACCCCAAATCATAACCAAAATACATTTAGACCACAGACCTGATCTCCAAAAGAAATTCATACCCCAGACAAAACCCAAAATGAATTCAGACTCCAGATCATACCTAAAATAAATTCAGACCCCAAATCATACCCAAAATAAACTTAGATCACAGACCAGATCCCAAAAGAAATTCAGACCTCATATGAGACACTAAAATAAATTCAGACACCAGACTCAAAATAAATACAGACCCCAGACCAAACCCTAAAGAAGTTCAGACTTCAGATCATACCCAAAGTAAATCCACATCACAGACTATACCCCTAAAGAATTTGAGAACCTATATTAGACTCCAAAATAAATTTCGGACCACAGACCAGACCCCAAAAGAAATAGAGAGACAATCAACAACAGACCAGATTTCCAACAAAAACAAGAAATAAGTAGACAACTATCGACCTTGACCAGACCCCAAAAGAAATAGAGGCACCAGATCAGACCACAGACCAGACCCCAAAAGAAATAGAGACACCAGATCAGACCACAGACCAGACCCCAAAAGAAATAGAGGCACCAGATCAGACCACAGACCAGACCCCAAAAGAAATAGAGACACCAGATCAGACCACAGACCAGACCCCAAAAGAAATAGAGACACCAGATCAGACCACAGACCAGACCCCAAAAGAAATAGAGACACCAGATCATACCACAGACCAGACCCCAAAAGAAATAGAGACACCAGATCAGACCACAGACCAGACCCCAAAAGAAATAGAGATAAAGGAATCACACCCCCGGGACCCGCCCCCAAAAAAAATTAGAGGCACCGTTTCGACCACAGACCAGACCCCAAAAATAAAAAATAAAAAACCAAAATCAGACCACAAAACTAGCCCCCCAAAAAGAAATTGAGACCCCAGATCAGACCACAGAAAACCCCCAAAAAATTAAGGGCACCCAGATCAAGACCATAGACCAGACCCCCAAAAGAAATAAAGGCCCCAAACAAACCACGCCCAAGACCCCAAAACAAAAATAGGACCCCAGTAAACCCTTAATAGACCAGCCCCCCAAAAAAAAATAGGGGCACCAAAAATCAGACCACAGAATAGACCCCAAAAGAAATAGAGGCACCAGATCAGACCACAGACCAGACCCCAAAAGAAATAGAGACCCAACAAATCAGACCACAGCCCTAAACCCCAAAAAAGAATATAGGACACCAGTTGGGGGACCCAGACCAGCCCCCAAAAAAAAATAGACACCAGATATCCCCACGGGACCGGGCCCCCAAAAAAAAAATTTAGAGAAAATAGATCAAAACCACAGCCCGACCCCAAAAAAAATTTACCCGGCCCCAGTCAGCCAAGCCCAAAGACCCCAAAAAAGAAATATAGACACCAATAAACCACAGCCCTAGCCCCCAAAAAAGTTTTTAATACACCAGTTTTCGGGCCCAAACAGCCCAAACCCCCAAAAAAAATAGACACCTAAAAAATAAAAGCCAAACCAGACCATACCCCAAAAAAAAGGTTTATCAGTTTAAGACCCCCACCAGCCCCCCAAAAAAAATGGGAAGACCCCCAGATCAGACCACGGGCCCGGGGGCCCCCAATAAAAAATTTAGGGCACCAGATCAAAACCACGGGCCCCAGACCCCAAAAAATTTTTAAACGGGCAAAAGATCAGACCACAGACCAGACCCCAAAAGAAATAGGGGAAAAAACCAAAAAATTAAAAACAGCCCAAAGAAACCCCCAAAAAAAAATTTGGGGAACACCAGATAAAGACCACAGCCCAAACCCCAAAAGAAATAAAAATTTATCAGATCATCCCAAACAGACCAAACCCCAAAAAAAATTAGTGGGCACTAAGTTTCGGGACCCAGGACCAGCCCCCAAAAGAAAAAATAGACCCCAATCGACCAAAAGGACTAAACCCCAAAAAAAAAAATAGGACACCAAATCAGACCCAGAACCGGGCCCCCCAAAAAAAAATTTAGGGAACCGGGATCAGCCTTTAAAACCAGCCCCCCCAAAAGAAAAAAAAGGCACCAATCAGCCCCAAAACCCAAACCCCCCAAAGAAATAGAGAACACCAGACCAGACTTTAGCCCCGACCCCAAAAGAAATAGGGCACCGTTCGGGCCCAAAGCCCAAAGCCCCCCAAAAAAATAGGGGCCCAGATCAGCCCTTCGGGCCCCCGGGACCCCAAAAGAAATAGAGACACCAGATAAAAGGGGACCACAGCTAGAACCCCAAAAGAAATAGGCCCACCAGACCCAGACCAAAAGACCGGGACCCCAAAATAAATAAAAACCCTCCAATTTTCAGACCACAGCCCAACCCAAAAAGAAATAGGTTATCAGATATACCAAAAACCAAGACCCCAAAAAAATTTAAAAAGGGGCCCCAATCGGGCCACAAAAAACCAAAGCCCCCAAAGAAAAAAAGGGACACCAAAGTTCAGCCCCACAGACTAGCCCCCCAAAAGAAATAGGGGACCCCCAAAGATCAACCACAGACCAGACCCCAAAATTTAAAATTTGGGACACCAATCAGACCAAAAGGCCCAAACCCCCAAAAAAAAAAATAGAAAAAACCCCGGATCAGCCCACAGACCAGACCCCAAAAAAAAAATAAAAACCCCAACGGGAATCGGGCCACAGACCAGCCCCCAAAAAAAAAATGGGGGGGGGAAACCAGTTTTAAGACCAAAAGCCAAAACCCAAAAAAAGAAAAAAGGGGGCACCCAGATAAAAACCACAGACCAGACCCCCAAAAGAAAAAAGAGGCACCAGATCAGACCACAGACCAGACCCCCCAAAAAGGAAAAAAAAAACCCCCAGATCAGACCTTTTGCCCCAGACCCCAAAAAAAAATAGGGGACACCAAAACAGCCCCCGCCCCCAGACCCCCAAAAGGGAAAAAGGGGACCAAACCCGACCCCCAGACCAGACCCCAAAAAAAAATTTTAGAGGCACCAACCCAAAACCACAGCCCAAAACCCCCCAAAAAGGGAAATAGAGTTTTTAGATCGGGACCACAGACCAAACCCCAAAAAAGAAAATAGAGAACCAGATCAAACCCACAGACCAGCCCCCCATAAAAAATAGGGGCACCGATCGAACCACAGACCAGCCCCCAAAAAGAAAAGAGGAAAACCAAAAACCCAGACCAAAAAAACCAACCCCCAAAAAAAATAGAGACACCCAGTTTCCAAAGGCCTTAGCCCCGGGCCCCCAAAAAGGAAAATAGAGGACCCCCGTTTCAGACCACAGACCAGACCCCAAAAAAAAAATAGAAAAACCCCGTCAAACCACAGACCAGCCCCCAAAAGAAATAGAGGCACCAGATCAGACCACAGACCAGCCCCCAAAAGAAATAGAGGACCCAAAATTAGACCACGACCAGCCCCCAAAAAGGGAAAATAGAGCCCCCCCCCCCCCACCCCCCCCCCCCCCAAGACAGACCACAAAACAAAAACCCCAAAAAAAATTTGAGAACAAGATCGGGGACCACCCCCCAAAGCCCCAAAAAGAAATAGAGACCCCAGATCAGACCACAGACCAGACCCCAAATGAAATAGAGATACCCAGATAATCCCCACAGACCAAAACCCCCAAAAAGAAATAGAGGCACCAGTTTAAAGACCACAACCAAAACCCAAAAAGAAAAAAAGACCCAATCAACCACAGACAAAACCCCCAAAAAAAATAAAAAACCCCCAGATCAGGACCACAGACCAGCCCCAAAAAAGAAATAGGGGCACCAAAAACCCTTGCCCATAAAACCAAAACCACCCCAAAAGAAAAAAAGGCCCCAGTTTCCAGACCACAAAACCAGCCCCCAAAAAAAAATAGGGGAAACCGGGGGGGGGACGGGGGGGGGGGGGGGGAACTAATTTTGACCCAGGACCCCAAAAAAAATTTCAGGCACCAAAATAAAACCCCACGCCCAAACCCCCAAAAAAAAAATAAGGGCACCAGATCAGCCCCTCGGGAAACCAGACCCCAAAAAAAAATTTGAGACACAGATAAACCCAAACGGGACTAGCCCCCAAAAAAAATTTGAGACACCAGATAGCCCACAGCCCCCAGACCCCAAAAAAAATTTGAGTTTTCAGATATCCCACAGCCCCAGCCCCCAAAAGAAAAAAGGGCACCAGATCAGACCACGCCACCCCCCCAAAAAAAAATATGACACCAGTCAGACCAAAAGACTAGACCCCAAAAAGAAAAAAAGGAGACACCAGATCAGACCAAGCCCCGGGCCCCCCCCAAAAATTAAATTTAGAAAAACCCAGATCAACCACAAAACCTAAAACCAAAAAAAAGAAATAGAAAATTTTCAATCGGAACCACAGCCCGGGGCCCCCAAAAAAGTTTTTGAGACACCAGACAGAACAGCCCCAGACCCCCAAAAAAAAAAATAGAGGCACCAGCCCCAGACCCCGGGACCAGACCCCAAAAGAAAAAAGGGGGGCCCCAGATCAGACCCCCAAGGCCCAAACCCCCCAAAAGAAAAAAGGAGACCCCGACCAGACCTTTAGTCAGCCCCAAAAAAAATTTAGGGGGCACCAGTCAGACCCAGACCAGCCCCCAAAAGAAATAAAAGGCACCAAATTCAGACCACGGGCCGGGGACCCCAAAAGAAATAGGGGACACCGATCAGACCACAACCAGCCCCCAAAAAAAAAGAGACACCAGGAAAAGACCACGACCAGCCCCCAAAAAAGAAATAGAGATATCGGGATCATCCCCAAAGACCAGCCCCAAAAAAAAAAGGGGGCAAATCAGCCCCCACAGCCCCGGGACCCCAAAAGAAATAAAAGACACCAAGATCAGACCACAGACTAGCCCCCAAAAAAAATTTAAGACACCAAAAATCAAACCACAGCCCAAACCCCCCTAAAAAAAAAATTGGGGGGGCACCAGATCGGGGCCTTTAAGCCCAAAGACCCTCCAAAAAAAATTTAAAGGCACCAGATCAGACCCCCCGACCACCCCCCAAAAGAAATAGGGGGAACCAGATCGGACTTGGCCAGCCCCCCAAAAGAAATAAGGCACCAAAACCACCCCCACAACCGGGCCCCCCAAAGCAAAAAGAAAATATCAGATCGGGAACCACGCCCAAAACCCCAAAAAGAAATAGGGGCCCACCAGATCAACCAAGACCAGCCCCAAAAGAAATAGAGATTTCAAACAGACCACAGACCCCCCCTTAAAAAAATAAGACACCGTTTCGACCATAGCCACCCCCCAAAAAGGGAAATAGAGACCCCGGGAATCAAAACCACAGCCAATCCCCAAAAGAAAATAGAGACCCCCCAGATCCGACCACAGCCAACTCGAAAAGAAAAAAAGGGGCCACCGTTTTCCAGACCATAAAACCCAACCCAAAAAGGGAAAAAAAAAGATATATAAGATAAACCAAAACCCAGCCCCCAAAAAGGGAAATAGGTTTATAAGATCGGACCCCAAAACCAGACCCCCAAAAGGGGAAAATAGAGGCACCAGTTTCGGGCCCACAGACCAAACCCCAAAAGAAATAGAGGCACCAGATCAGACCACAGACCAAACCCCAAAAGAAATAGAGACACCAGATCGCCCAACAAAACCTGGGCCCCCAAAAGAAATAGAGACCCAGATCAGCCCCACGGGGACCAGACCCCCCAAAAGAAATAAGAGCCACCAGATAAACCACAGACCGCCCCCCAAAAAAAACCCTAAAAATATCAGATCTTTCCACAGCCCGGGCCCCCAAAAGAAATAGAGGAAAACCAGATCAGACCACAGACCAGACCCCAAAAGAAATATAGACACCAGATCAGACCACAGACAAGACCCCAAAAGAAAAGGGAGAACCAAATCAGCCCCACAGACCAGCCCCAAAAAAAATTAGAGGAAACCAGATCAGCCCTAGACCGACCCCCAAAAAAGGGAAATAAAGGAAACCCAGATCAGACCACAAAACCAAAAAAGAAAAGAGCCCAGATCAAACAATAGCCAGCCCCCAAAAAAAATTTGGGGAAAACCAAAATTAAAGCCCACGCCCCGACCCCAAAAGAAAATAGGGGGCACCGGATCAGCCCTTTAAACCCAGCCCCCAAAAAAGGAAATAGGGGACCCCAGTTTCAAACCCACAAATACCCCCCCAAAAAGGGAAAAAAAGAGACCCCCAAAATCAGACACCGCCCAAAACCCCAAAAAAAGAAATAGAACCAGTTTTCAGACCAAACAACCCCAAAAAAAATTTGAGATTAAAAACAAAACCACAGCCCAGCCCCCCAAAAAAGAAATTTGGGCCCACCAGATCAGACCCAGACCGCCCCCCAAAAAAAAAATATAGAAAACCAGATAACCCAGATTAGCCCCCAAAAAAGAAATTTGAGACACCAGTTTAAACCCATAGACCAGACCCCAAAAAAAAAAATTTAAAAACCAGATCGGACCCCAGCCCAGACCCAAAAAAAATTTTAGGAACCCCAGTTTAAAGTCTACAGAACCGGGGACCCCTTTAAGAAAAAGAGGCACCAAAATTAACCACAGCCCAAACCCCCAAAAACAAATAGGGGCCCACCAAATCGACCACAAAACCGACCCCAAAAGAAATAGAAAACAATCAGACCACAAACCAGCCCCCCAAAAAAAATTTTGAGAAAAATCAGATCAGACCACGAAAAAACCCCCCAAAAAAAATTTAGGGGACCCCAAAAGGCAAAAAAGACCGGCCCCCCAATTAAAAATAGGGGCCCCCCCAGATCAGACCAAGGCCCGGGACCCCAAAAAAATAGAGGCCCCCAAATTCAGCCCAAACAGACCCAGCCCCCCAAAAAAAGAATTAGAGCCACCAGACCCAGACCACACCCCCAACCCCAAAAAAATTTAGAAACCCAAAGATCAGACCACAGACCAGACCCCAAAAGGAAATAAGGCACCAGACCCAAGACCCCCCCGGGACCGCCCCCAAAAAGGGAAAAATAGAGATACCCAAAATAAAACCCCAACAAAACCAAACCAAAAAAAGAAATAAGGAAAAACCAGATCAGCCCAAAAGCCCCGGGCCCCCCCAAAAAAAAAAAGGGGGAACACCAGATAGACCAAGCCCCCAAAAAAAAACCCCCAAAAGAAATGGGAACCAGTTTCCAGACCACAGCCCCAAACCCCCCAAAGAAATAGAGGCACCAGATCAGACCACAGACTAGACCCCCAAAGAAATAGAGTTAAATAAAGGATAACCACGACCAGCCCCCCAAAAAAATAATGGACCCCAGATCAGCCCCAAAAGGACCAGACCCCAAAAAAATTTGGGGTTTAATCGGGATCAGACCACCAGTCCAAAACCCCAAAAAAAAATAGAGATTTTCGATCGGGACCACGGGACCAGCCCCCCAAAAAAAATAAAAGGGCACCAGATAAAGCCCACAGCCCCAAACCCCCAAAAGAAAAAAAGAGGGACCAGAAAAACCCAGAACAGACCAGACCCCCAAAAAGAAATAGGACCCCCCAGATCAGACCCCCAGAACTAAAACCCCAAAAGAAATAGAGAAAACCAGATCGACCCAGCCCAGACCCCAAAAAAAATAGAGGAAACCAGAACCAGCCCACAGACCAAAACCCCAAAAAAAATTAGAGTTATAGTTTCAGCCCACAGACCAGACCCCATAAGAAAAAAAAGACACCAAAATTCCAGCCTTTAGCCCCACCCCCCCAAAAAAGAAAATAAGACACCAGTAAAGCCCCTGGGCCCCAGCCCCCAAAAGGGAAATAGGGGGACACAAAAATCAGACCCAGCCCAACCCCTAAAAAAATAGAGGCCCAGATCAGCCCTTTAGACCAGACCCCAAAAGAAATAGAGATATCAGATCAGACCACAGACCAGACCCCAAAAGAAATAGAGATATCAGATCAGCCCCAACAGAAAGACCCCAAAAGAAAAAAGAGGCACCAGATCAACCACGGGCCCAGACCCCAAAAAAAAAATAGAGACACCGGGATCGACCACGGGGCCCAGCCCCCAAAAAAAATTTAGAGACCCCAAAGATCAGACCATAGCCCAAACCCCCCCAAAAAAAATTGAGACACCCAGATCAACCCAAAACCAAAGCCCCCCCAAAAAAAAGAGAAAAACAGTTTAAAGACCAAACGGGGAAAAGCCCCAAACCCAAAAAATAGAGAAAACAGATCAAACCCCGGGACCAGCCCCCAAAAGAAATAAAAGGATATAAAGTCAGACCAAAAGACCACCCCCCAAAAAAGAAATGAGACCCCAGATCGGGACCCACAAACCTACCCCCCCAAAAAGAAATAAAAGACCCAGTTCAAAACCACAGAAAAAACCCCCCAAAAAGAAAAGGGGACACCAGATCAGACCCAGACCGGGACCCCAAAAAAGAAAAAAGAGAAAACCTTTAAAACCCCCTGGGAACAAAACCCCCATAAGAAAAAAAACCCCCAAGATCAGCCCAGCCCCAGACCCCAAAAGAAATAGGGGATATAAAGAATCGGGATCCCCAGCCCGGGCCCTCCAAAAGAAATAGAAAAAATATCAAAATCAGACCCCCAGCCCAGCCCCCAAAAGAAAATAGAAATATCGTCAGACCAAAACCCCCCAGCCCCCAAAAAGAAATAGGGCACCAAAATCAGCCAAAACCAAAACCCCAAAAGAAATAGAGATATCAGATAGCCCACAAAAACCACGGGACCCCAAAAAAAAATTAAAAAGCACAAAATCGACCACAAAAACCAAAGCCCCCAAAAAGAAAAAGATATCAGATCAAAAACAGACCAGCCCCCCAAAAAGAAATAGAGGCACCAAAATCAGACCACAGCCCCGGGAAAACCCCCCAAAAAAAAAAATTAGAGTTTTTCAGATCGACCCCCCCAACCCCCCAGACCCCCATAAGAAATAGAGAAACCAGTCAACCATAGCCCGGCCCCAAAAAAACAATCCCAAACCCAAATCAGCCCCCCACAGCCCAAAGCCCCCAAAAAAATAGAAAAACCCAAAATCAGACCAAGCCCGGGGACTCCAAAAGAAAATAGAGGCACCAGATCAGACCCTACCAGACCCCAAAAAAAAAAAGAGATATCAGATAAAGACCAAAAAACCAGACCCCCAACCAAAGAAATAGAGACCCCAAAGATCAGCCAAACGCCCAAACCCCAAAAGAAAAGAGATACCCCGATAAAACCCTAAAAGTCCAGACCCCAAAAGAAATAGAGATATCAGATCAGACCACAGACCAGACCCCAAAAGAAATAGAGGCACCAGATCAGACCACAGACCAGACCCCAAAAGAAAAAAGAGGCCCCCTTTTTTTCAGACCCCCAGCCCCAAACCCCCAAAAGAAATAGAAAACCAGAAAAACCCACAGACTAGCCCCCAAAAGAAATAGGACCCCAGATCAGACCCACAGACCGCCCCCAAAAAAAAATTAAAGGGGAACCAGATAAAGCCCCCAAAAGCCCAAACCCCAAAAGAAATAAGAGAATTCAACCCAAGACCAAGCCCCCGCCCCCAAAAGGGAAAATGGAGACCCCAAAACCCAGACCACAGACCCAAACCCCATAAAAATAAGGCCCCAGATCGCCACAGACCACCCCCCAAAAAAAATAAGAGGCACCAAAATCAGACCCCCAGCCCAAAGGACCCCAAAAGAAAAAAGAGACCCCCAGATCAAAACCCATAAAAGCCCCCCAAAAGAAATAAGAAAACCAGTTTAGCCCACAGCCCAGCCCCCAAAAGGGAAATAGGCCCAGATCAGACCACGGACCAAAACCCCAAAAGAAATGGGGCCCCGGATAAAACCACGGGGACCGGGGAACCCCAAAAAAAATTAGAATTAAGATCAAACCAAACGGGACCAGCCCCCAAAAGAAAATTAGAAAACCACCGGGGGATCGGGGGGGAAACCCCAAGGGAACCTTTTTGACCCCCAAAAAGAAATAGAGTACAGATCAGCCCCACAGCCCAAACCCCCAAAAAGAAATAGCGAAAACGGGACAGACCACAGCCCCGGGCCCCCAAAAGAAATAGAGGCCCCAGATCAGCCCCACGGGACCAGCCCCAAAAAAAATTTAGGGCACCAAAAATAAACCCAAAAGGGCCAGCCCCAAAAAAAGAAAATAAAACCCCAGTTTCGGGGACCACAGACTAGCCCCAAAAAGAAATTTGAACACCAGATCAGCCCAAAGACCAGCCCCCAAAAAAAAATAGTTTTTAACAGATCAGACCAAAAGACCAAACCCCATAAGAAATGAGAAAACCAAAACTGACCATAGCCCAGCCCCCAAAAGAAATAAGACCCGATCAACCATAGACCAGCCCCCAAAAAAAAAATTTAGAGACACCAGAAAAGACCCCCCCAAAAAAACCCCGGGGGAACTCCAAAAGGGAAATTTAAAGGGGAGGGGCACCAGATAGCCCATAGACCAGACCCCAAAAAAAATTAAGATACCCAATAGCCACAAAAAAAACCCCCAAAAAAAATTTGGAAAATTTCAGATCGGGAAACGGCCCCAAAACCCCAAAAGAAACAAAAAGGAAACCAGATCAAAACCACAGACCAGACCCCAAAAGAATAGAGCCCCAAAAAATTCAGCCACAGACCAGACCCCAAAAGAAAATAGAAAACCAGATCGACCATAGCCCAGCCCCCCAAAAAAAATAGAGACACCAAAGATCCCACAGACCAAAACCCCAAAAAAAAAGAGATTCAGATCAGACCACAGACCGGGACTCCAAAAAAAAATAAGGATATCGATAGAACGGGACCAGCCCCCAAAAGAAATGAGAATCAATCAGCCCATAGCCCAAACCCCAAAAAAGGAAATAAAAGACCCCAGATCAAAAACCACGGGACTAACCCCAAAAAAAAATAAAACACCAGATCAGACCACAGACCAGACCCCAAAAGAAATAGAGACACCAGATCAGACCACAGACCAGACCCCAAAAGAAATAGAGATATCAGATCAGACCACAGACCCAGCCCCCCATAAGAAATAGAGAACCAATCGCCCCATAGACCGGGGGGGGGGGGGGGGGGGGGGACCCCCCCAAAAAAAAATGGACCCCAATCGACCCCCAGACCAGCCCCCAAAAGGGAAATAGAGATATCAGACAGCCCCAAAAGACCAACCCCCAAAAGAAATAAGATATAGATCAAAACCATTGACAGCCCCCAAAAAGAAATGAGAAAATCAAAATCGGGCCCAAATAGACCAGCCCCCAAAAAAAAATAGAGGACCAGATCAAAAACCACAGACCAGACCCCAAAAGAAAATAGGTATCAGTCAACCACAAAACCAGCCCCCAAAAAAAATTAGAGACCCCAATCAACCCAGCCCCAGCCCCCAAAAGAAAAAAGAGATATCAGATCAACCCACAGCCCAGCCCCCAAAAAAAAATTTTAGGGGCCCACCAGATCAAAAACCACAGACCAGACCCCAAAAAAGAAATGAGATATCAGATCAACCCAGACCAGCCCCCATAAGAAATGGGAAAACCCCAGTCAGCCAAGAAAAACCCCAAAAGAAAATAGAGAAAACCGGAAAGGACCACAGACCAGACCCCAAAAGAAATAGAGACACCAGATCAGACCACAGACCAGACCCCCAAAGAAATAGAGGCACCAGATCAGACCATAGACCAGACCCCCAAAAAGAAATGGGAGAATTCAGCGCCCCACAACCGGGGCCCCCAAAAAAGAAAAAAGGATACCCAATTTCAAAACCACAGACCAGACCCCAAAAAAAAAGAGGCCCCCAAGTTTCGGACCACAGCCCAGACCCCAAAAAAAAAAATTTGGGCACAGATCAGCCACACCCCCAAGACAAAAAAAGAAAATAAAAGGACCCCAGTTTCCCCAAACGGGACCAGACCCAAAAAAATAGAGACACCGATAGCCCCATAGCCCAAAGCCCCCAAAAAGAAAAAAGGGGCCCACCAATTTCAGCCACAGCCCCAGCCCCCAAAAAGAAAAAGAAAATTATCAGTCGGCCCACAGCCCCGCCCCCAAAAAAAATTAGAGTATCAGATAAAACCCCACAGCCCAGCCCCCAAAAAGAAATAGAGATTTTCCGATCAACCAATAGACCAGCCCCCAAAAAAATTGGTTTATCAGATCAGACCAAGGCCCCAAAACCCCCAAAAGAAAAGGGCCCAGATAAACCACGACCAGCCCCCAAAAAAGAAATAGAGCCCACCGGGATAACCCACAGCCCACCCCCCAAAAAAGAAATGGGAGATATAAAAATTTCAGACCAAGACCCAACCCCATAAAAAAAATAGAGACCCCCGATCAGCCCCACAGCCCAAACCCCCCAAAAAGAAATAGAGACACCAGATCAAAAACCCAAAGCCCCAAAACCCCCAAAAAAAATTAGGGGCCCCAATCGGGCCCACAGACTAGCCCCCAAAAAAAGAAATAGAGTTTCCAGATCAGACCACAGACCAGACCCCAAAAGAAATTTAGAGGCCCAATCGGGCCCAAACAGACCAGCCCCAAAAAAAATTTTGAGAAAATCAGTTGCCCAACAGACCAACCCCAAAAAGGGAAATTTAAAAGATACAATAGACCCAGCCAACCCCAAAAAATTAGAGATATCAGATCATACCAAAACCCAACCCCCAAAAAAGAAATAAAAGGGGCCCCAAAGATAAACCCACGGAAAAACCCCCAAAAAGGAAATAGGAAATAAATTTCCAACCATAGCCCGGGACCCAAAAAAAAAATAGGGGCACCAGTTTTCAAAAAAAACCCCCAGACCGCCCCCCAAAAAAAATTTGAGAAAATCAATAAAGCCCAAAAGCCAGCCCCAAAAGAAATTAGAGAACCAGTTTAGACCAAGACCAGACCCCAAAAAAAATTTGAAAATATCGATCAGACAAAAAGACCGGGCCCCCCAAAAAAAATTAAAAGGGCCCCAGATAGACCACGGGCCCAACCCCCCAATAAAAAAATTGAGGCACCCAGATCAGACCACAGACTAGACCCCAAAAGAAATAGAGGCACCAGATTCAGCCCCACGACCAACCCAAAAGAAAATTAGGGGATACCCAGATAACCCAACGCCCTAGCCCCCAAAGAAATAAAAGGCCCCAGATAAAACCCCACAGCCCAGCCCCCAAAAGAAATAAAGATATCAATCAGAACACAAACCGCCCCCAAAAAAGAAAATAGAGATATCAGATCAGACCACAGACCAGACCCCAAAATAAATAGGATAAAAGATAAACCCCATAGACAAAACCCCCAAAAGAAATAGAGGGCACCAGATCAGACCACAGACCAGACCCCAAAAGAAATAAATTCAGAACCCCAGACCACAAACGACCCCAAAAAAAATAGAAAAACCCCAGATAAAGACCCGGGAATAAAACCCCAAAAAAAATTTAGAATTCAAATCAGACCAAGCCCAAACCCCCCAAAAGAAATAGAGGAACCAGATCCGGGCCCACAGCCCCAGACCCCATATAAAAATTTAGAGGAAACCAGTCGACCCAACTAGCCCCCAAAAGAAATAGAGTTGCCAGATCAGACCCAGACCAAAACCCCAAAAAAAATTTAAAAAGGCACCAGATCAGACCATAGACCAGACCCCCAAAAGAAATAAAAAAAAGGGAATTTTTCAGATAAAGACCAAGACCAGACCCCAAAAAGGGAAAATAGAGATACCCGATCTTTCCACGCCAACCCCAAAAAAAATAGGAATATCAGTTTAAAACCACAGACCGGGCCCCCCAAAAGAAATGAGCACCCCCCCAAAGACCCCCCAGACCACCCAAAAAAGAATAGAGAAAAATCAGATCAAAATCACGCCCAAAAACCCCCAAAAAGAAAATAGGAAATCAGTTTCAAAACCACAGACCAGCCCCCCAAAAGAAATAAGATTTTCAGATAAACCCCCATGGGCCCCGGGCCCCCCAAAAAGGGAAATAGAAAATATCAGATAAACCCATGGGGCCCAGACCCCAAAAGTTTTTGGGGGCACCAAAACAGACCCCAAAACCAAAACCCCAAAAAAATAGAGACACCAATCAGACCAAAAACCAGCCCCCAAAAAGAAAAAAAAAGGCACCAGATAGCCCAACAAAAAAAAGCCCCCCAAAAAAATAGGACACCAGATCAGACCACGGGACCGACCCCCAAAAGAAAAAAGAGACACCAATCAGCCCAAACAAAACCAACCGGGCCCTGTTCAAAAATTTTCCAAAATTCCGACCCCCTCCACAAAAACACAGATTTCAGGCCTATCAGACCTCCCTTCCCCCAATATATATCTCCTATTTTCCAGATTCTCTTCCAGCTATACAATAAAATCAAAATTTTCCCGGGCTTCTCCCCTGACTGTAAAATATTTTTTGTTTCTCCCCCAAATACGAGATATTTTCCTAAATATTTTTAATCCCCCTTTTACTACCGGGCAGATTTTACAATCTTCTTTTTGCACGTTCTTTATTGTTTTTACTTTCCCGATGATGTTGGTAACCCTTTGCTTCTCCTTGACAAACGACAGATTATAAATTATTTTGATATTCCTAAAAAAATTTTCCCCCACTGCCAATAAAAGCAGTTTAAAGCTTTTTTCTGTTCTAAAATCGCGCAGAAATTCTAAGTCGCGGCCCATCCAAAAACCGCGGCCCCCCCCAGCTGGGGGAAACTCCCAACGCCATTTCGCCCACGTTTTTTAGATTTTTAAAAAATTTTGGGTTTTGAGGGAAATTTTGTAGGATTTCCCCAACCAGCTGGAGGGCCGCGGGTTTGAGGATCCCTTTGGTATTAGAAAATAAGAACCCTGGAAATCACTAAAAAATTACCCTTTACTGCCCCCCAAATGGGCCCCTTCTATAAAATTCATTAGTCCCGATTTTCCCCAAAATAATACCTCACAACGCAGACCCCCGCAAAAAAAAAGTTTTTAAATTCCTAAAATAAAGTTAGGGTTTTTTCCTAAATTGGGAAAGATGCAGTTTTAGTTAGAGTTGGGGTTGAATTTAGTGTTAGTGTTGATGTCAAGGTTGGGTTTAGGATTAGAATTACAGTTTGGTGTAGGATTGGAATTAGGGTTAGAGATTTCATAAGGGTTAGTGGTTAGAGTTGGGTTTAGGGTTAGAATTACAGTGTGGTTTAGGGATGAAATTAGGGTTGGGGTTAGAACTGGAGTTTTAGTTACAGTTGGGGGTTGAATTTAGGGTTAGTGTTGAGGTCAAGGTTGGGTTTAGGATTAGACATACAGTTCAATGTAGAATTGGAATTAGGGTTAGGGTTTGAGATTTCATTAGAGTTGGGGGTTAGAGTTGGGTTTAGGGTTGAAATTAGGGTTGGGGTTAGAACTGGAGTTTTAGTTACAATCGGGGTTGGAGTTGTGTTTAAGGTGAGTTTAGAATTACAGCTTGGTTTTCTTTATCCCCTTAAAGGAGTTGTCTCCCTTCAGAGTTTCAGAGAATGCATGAATGAAATACTCTGTCACTTCCTGGTTCAGACTGACTCATTTGCATAAGCTCCATGCTTGTACAGCTCTGTGCCATGCTGTGCTTTCAGATGCTAATTAGATCAGATTAGCTTCTCAAACTACTAACAGGACTTCTTATCTGATCCCCAAAACAAAAGCCCTAATTACAGTTCTGTTTATTTTACATAAATCAAGCTTTTTACTGCTGAGCAGCACAGGACACTGCAGTGACCTGTGTGATGACATCACTCACTGTTATCTCATTGAACAAACAGCAGGGGGAGAATTGTTTACAGGTTGGTTACTGAGGGAACTGAAATAGCCAGGGAGGTCATAAATTCACTTGTATCTCCTTAGGGAAAACAGAGGAACAAAGCAATATATTTGGAAAATGTCTTTATTTTGTGTTCCCTACAACTTGAAAGCTATTCTTTGTAGCGAGACAACCCCTTTAACGCTGCGGCCAATTTTTTTTCACATTAGTTTTTCCTTCCCCTTCCCAGAGCCATATTTTTTTTATTTTTCCACCTACATATACATATCAGGGCTTTTATTTTGCGGGACAAGATGTACTTTCTAATGGTGTTATTCATATTGACATAGAACATACCGGGAACCCGCAAAAAAATTCTAAGTTGGGCAAAATGTGAAAAAAACTGCACTTGCGCCATGTTTGCGGAGGTCTTGTTTTTATGGCGATCAATCTTTGGTAAAAATGATGCATTCGCTGTATTCCACAGGCTGATAGGAATCCGCCAATACCATAAAATACAGTTTCTGTTATGTTTTGGTACCGTAAAAAAATTCCAAACATTTTTCTATTTTTGAAATTTGTGCGGCGGCGCCATTTTGTGGGGGGCATTTTTTGCGGGATAAAGTGAACGTTTTATTGCTACCAGTTTGGAATACATGGGATTTTTTTTTATTAAATTTATTTAAAAATTTTAGGAAATGACCAAAAAAACGCAATTTTGCCATTTGGAATTTTTTTCTTCTACAGTGTCTAGCGTATGGGATAAATGACATTAAATTTTGAATAGATCGGACTTTTTCGGACGCGGCGATACCAAATATATGTAACTTTTTATTTTATTTTTTATTAAAAAAATGGCAAAAAGGGGGATGGTTTGAACTTTTAATATTTTTAAAAATTTTTACACTGTAAAACATTTTTTTTTAACTTAAACTTTGAGTCCCCCTAGGATACTATACCCATACATGCCAACTTTTGAAAGCAGGAAAGCAGGAGATTTGAAGGGGCGGCGTGCGTAGCGCGCCACGTCAAAAGTTTGCATATCCACGCCCATCTTGCATGTAAGCCACGCCCCCTTGTAAAAGCCACACCCTACTCCACCTAACTGTGTAATGGCTCTGGAAGAAAGCTAAATTAGGGTTTTGGTGTCACCCAGCTTCCCTGGACTGTTGGATGGTCTATTCAGGATCCAGGAGAGCTGGGAGATACTGCCAAACTGTGCCCCAATAGGTAGGTATCTCGGTGCCCTATTTGAACCCTGTAGCCAGGTAGTAGCCTCCTGTAGCCAGGTAGTAGCCTTCTGTAGCCAGGTTAATGCCCCCTTCTAGCCAGGTTGCTGCCCCCCTCTAGCCAGGTAGCTGTCCCCAATAGCCAGATAGTGCCCCTTACAGCTAGGTAGGGCCCCTTACAGCCAGGTAGTGCCCCCAGTAGCTAGGTAGTGCCTCCATTAGCCAGGTAGTGCCCCCAATAGCCAGGTAGTGCCTCCATTAGCCAGGTAGTGCTCCCAATAGCCAGGTAGTGCCCCCAATAGCCAGGTAGTGCCCCCAATAGCCAGGTAGTGCCTCCATTAGCCAGGTAGTGCCCCCATTAGCCAGGTAGTGCCTCCATTAGCCAGGTAGTGCCCCCAATAGCTAGGTAGTGTCCCCAATAGCCAGATAGTGCCTCCATTAGCCAGGTAGTGCTCCCAATAGTCAGGTAGTGCCCCCAATAGCCAGGTAGGGCCTCCATTAGCCAGGTAGTGCCCCCAATAGCCAGGTAGTGCCTCCATTAGCCAGGTAGTGCCTCCATTAGCCAGGTAGTTTCCCCCAATAGCCATGTAGTACTCCCAATAGCCAGGTAGTGTCCCCAATAGCCAGGTAGTGCCTCCATTAGCCAGGTAGTGCCTCCATTAGCCAGGTAGTGCCTCCATTAGCCAGGTAGTTTCCCCCAATAGCCATGTATTACTCCCAATAGCCAGGTAGTGTCCCCAATAGCCAGGTAGTGCCTCCATTAGCCTGGTAGTGCCTCCATTAGCCAGGTAGTGCTCCCCATAGTCAGGTAGTGCCCCCAATAGCCAGGTAGTGCCTCCATTAGCCAGGTAGTGCCCCCAATAGCCAGGTAGTGCCTCCATTAGCCAGGTAGTGCCTCCATTAGCCAGGTAGTTTCCCCCAATAGCCATGTAGTACTCCCAATAGCCAGGTAGTGTCCCCAATAGCCAGGTAGTGCCCCCAATAGCCAGGTAGTGCCTCCATTAGCCAGATAGTGCTCCCAATAGTCAGGTAGTGCCCCCAATAGCCAGGTAGTGCCTCCTTTAGCCAGGTAGTGCCCCCATTAGCCAGGTAGTGCCCCCATTAGCCAGGTAGTGCCTCCATTAGCCAGTTAGTTTCCCCCAATAGCCATGTAGTACTCCCAATAGCCAGGTAGTGTCCCCAATAGCCAGGTAGTGCCTCCATTAGCCAGGTAGTGCCCCCAATACCCAGGTAGATGCTCCTTACAGCCAGGTAGTTCCCCAATAGCCAGGCAGATGCCCCCTTTATCCACGTAGATGTCCCCATGAGCCAGGTAGATGCCCCCTTGAGCCAGGCCGATGGCACCCTGATCCTGGCAGATGCCCCCATGAGCCCGGCAGTGCCCCAATAGCTAGTAACAATAAAATAATACAATCTACTTCACACTCCTCCCCTCACATGCACTCAGTCACTGCACACACAACCCTCCCCTCACAGACAATCAGCCACCCCCCTCCCCTCACACACAGCCATCCCTGCACTCACTGTCTTGCTGGCATCCTAGTTTTTCAAACGATGCTCGTGTAAAGGGGGCGGAGATTCGTCGGTCCCGCTAAGCCCCGCCCCCTTCCCCCGCAGTGCTCTCGCAGCTTCCTCTGAAGCTAGGAGAGCATTGCCGGACAGCGGCACAGGACAGAGGCTGTAGGGCAGCGGGAAACGGCCCCCATTAGCGGGAGTGACCCGCCAATTCCGGGAGGGTTGACAAGTATGCAGTAGATAGAAGCTATGGAACGACAAGTTCCAGCATGCCACAGCTGCACATGAGGTGAAAATGAGGATGAGGTGAAATCTTCTGACCAGGGGCCAAGACCGCAAAAGAAATCTACAAACCCTTCCCTGCACTATCAAAGACTAAAAAAAAAAAAAACCTTTTGTGCTAGAGTTACATTAAATCAAAATACCCGTTCCAACTTTCATACAAATTCAACTTAAAGGGGTTTTTCCACGATGTAATGTTGACGTGGGATCCTCCAAAATGGCTATTTAATCACTTTTCTAAATATATGTGATTACAAAAATTGCAGCGTCAGAGAGCTACAGCCTGACTTACCTGCCCTTAGTTACTTAAAAGCTTCTATTAGATACGACCTGACAGGAGCTGCTGGCCGGGCTTGAGTAGAGAAAGCTTCTTATCTGATGAGAGGGAGCTGAAGAAGCTTTCAAGGCACTGGGTAGAAATATGTTGTCTTTTGTATACAGAATCCACTAGTTGTAGTGTGATTATCTGAGTGAACATTTCACACGATCCCTTAGAACATGAAGAAGCTTCTAAGCTGCTGTGGAGAAAAGGTGTTGTCTTTTGTATACAGAATCCACTAGTTGTAATTTGATTATTTGAGTGAACATTTCACACGATCCCTTATGCAGGCTCTGTGCTCTGGCTGTCTCTCTTGCTCTCTCTGGCTTGCTTACAATTGCTTCTTAGCAGATAAGGCACGTCCTGGCAATACCCCTTTAAGACCAAACCTACAGTCCCTATCCCGTTCGTAACCTGGTGGACCGCCTGTACTTCTACACAAAGCCTCAGAGATCGTAGTAGATTACCCCATAACAATACATACCCCGTATGATGTACATGGTATTCTAGGTGCAACCACAACATATCTCTATGGCCTGTTAGCGACGCCTGCAATGTGACGCCTGATGCCCCAAATGTTCCACTGACTTGGTGTAAATCCTTGAACCCTGACACTCTATTACCCTTAAAGGGGTTGTCTCGCTACAAAGAATAGCTTTCAAATTGTAGGGAACACAAAATAAAGACCTTTTCCAAATATATTGCTTTGTTCCTCTGTTGTCCCTAAGGAGATACAGTGAATTATGCCTCCCTGCTTTCAGTTCCCTAGAACCGACCTGTAAACAATTCTCCCCCTGCTGTTTGTTCAATGAGATAACAGTGAGTGAGGTCATCACACAGGTCAAGGCAGTGTCCTGTGCTGCTCAGCAGTAAAAAGCTTGATTTATGTAAAATAAACAGAACTGTAATTAGGGCTTTTGTTTTGGGGATCAGATAAGAAGTCCTGTTAGTAGTTTGAGAAGCTAATCTGATCTAATTAGCATCTGAAAAGCACAGCAGGGCAGGGAGCTGTACAAGCACAAGCTGTATGCAAATGAGTCAGTCTGAACCAGGAAGTGACAGAGTATTTCATTCATGCATTCTCCGAAACTCTGAAGGGAGACAACTCCTTTAAGCCAAGACCCAAAGGGGGGAGAAGTAGATGGTATAAATGAGGAAGAACATGCTTGCATGGTCCTAATGGCACAAGAAGTAACAGGATTTACCCATGTGAAGGATTTCCCAATCACTAATCCAGACCTTGAGGTTTTTTTTCTTGAAGGATCCAGGTACCGGGAATATAACAGGTATCATATTGAAGATGCGATGGTCACGCAACATGAGGTAATAAGGGTTGAACCACTCTCGCCTTATTTGGCACGAGAGGGAGTTGAGGGCACTACCACAGGCATGGAAAGTGGCCGAGGGTAAGACTGCAAACATATCTACAAATTCACGGTATGCATCTGGAATAGCCCATCATTATGGTCCCATATGGAGAATCTGGGCATTCTTAAAGGGATTTCGCCACGATCTAATGTTGACATGGGATCCTCCAAAATGGGTATTTAATCACTTTTCTAAATATATGTGATTATAAAAAGTCAAGCCTGTGAGAGCTACAACTTTCTTTCCATGCCCTTAGTAACTTAAAAGTTTACATTAGACCCTGACAGGAGTTGATCTGGACGCACTTGCGTGTTTGCACTTCTTATCCGATGACAGGGAACATGAAGGAGCTTGCAAGGGGCTGGGGAGAAAGTGCAGTGTAGGAGTCTGTCTGCTGTTTTGAGAATCCACTGTTGTAATGTAATTATCTTAGTAAGCATTGCAGACGCTCCCTTGCTTACTCGCTCTGCTTCGCCCCCTCTCTATCCCCCCTGCAGCAGTTCATGACACCGCATGATTTGTTTATCTTCTGTCCTGACCAGATAACAGGTAAGCAAGTCACTTCATGGCAAAACCCCTTTAACATCAAATAGAAACCCATCAGGAATATAGAACGTTTCAGAGACTTAAAGAGGTTGTCTCACTACATCAATTCATCTTTCCTCAGTCCTGTTTTCTTGGTTTCATTCTGAATTCAGGGGTGGTTTACTGGCTTCTACTAGGCTGCAGTAGAAGCCAGGTCTGTATCTATAGCAATCAGTGCTGGCAGCCTATCAGGAGCGATAGAACAGGTCTGTAGCTATAGCGACCAGTGCTGGCAGCCTATCAGGAGAGATTGAACAGGTCTGTAGCTATAGCGACCAGTGCTGGCAGCCTATCAGGAGAGATAGAACAGGTCTGTAGCTATAGCGACCAGTGCTGGCAGCCTATCAGGAGAGATAGAACAGGTCTGTAGCTATAGCGACCAGTGCTGGCAGCCTATCAGGAGAGATTGAACAGGTCTGTAGCTATAGCAACCAGTGCTGGCAGCCTATCAGGAGAGATAGAACAGGTCTGTAGCTATAGCGACCAGTGCTGGCAGCCTATCAGGAGAGATTGAACAGGTCTGTAGCTATAGTGACCTGAGGAGCTGATGCAGCCCATACAAGAGGGGATATCTAGGAATAGGTAGGACACTGTTAATGGACACATATTGCAAAGTGACTTGTTTTTGCAAGATCTTTAATATAAAAAGCAGCAATCCCTATAGTGAGACAACCCCTTTAATGGAAGCCGTGTTATTGCCTACAGAGCTTGGAATAATTAAGATCAGGGCACACACAAAATCTGATAGGTCTGAGGCAAGGGGACATGCTAGAGCAGATGAAGCAGCAAACAGGCTGCAATAAAGCTTAGGGTTAAGGATCCTGTGAATGTACAGGCCGTGTCCACCATAGATACCTATCCCCCTGATGTCCTTAAGACCCTTCAATCCCAAGCCCAGAAGGTCAAAAAGGGCGAGTGGGAGAAACAGGGAGCTCAATTAGATGAGGGTGGCCGGTGGAGTGTGGGCAATAAGCTCTGGGTCCTTTTCCCAATGATGACCTAAGCAGCCCATGGACTGATCCACCAGTCTAAGACTGCTATGGCTAGGTGTTCATTAGTAGACAAGTATTGGGTTGCTCTTGGCTTCAGCACAGCCGCAAACAGATACTCTCAAGCCTGTATGACATGTGCAAAACACAGAACAGATAAGGTAGGAAAGCTCCCCTAGAAGCACGACCGCTGTGTCCATTCCATGGAGTAAAAGTAATATGTCCTTGTTGGCGTACATCTCTTCTCCGGTTGGCCTGAAGCCTACCCGGTACCGAAAGCATCAGCAAAAGTCACTGCCCAAAAGTTGATTTAGTAACTTGTTTGTCAGTTTGGGCTGCCAAAAACAATAAAGACTGATAGAAGAAGTCACGAAAGAAGTGACAGGTGCCTTAGGCATAGGACACGTCCTCCACCATCTACAGAGCAATGGAAAGGTAGAGCGGTTAAATGGAAGAAACAGGGAAGTCATGGTCAGAGTGTTTGCCATTAGACGTTGTACACCTCACAGGAAAAAGAAACGGTCTCCCTATGAGATCTTGTTTGGTTCCCCCCAATACAGGGCTCTATTTCCCACAGGTTTTACAGATACATCATAGCAGTATGACAGGATATGTACAGACCCTGCAGAAACACAATAAAGCAGTACATACAGTGGGGGAAAATAAGTATTTAGTCAGCCCCCAATTGTGCAAGTTCTCCCACTTACAAAGATGAGGGAGGCCTGTAACTGATATCATAGGTCGACCTCAACTATGAGAGACAAAATGAGAAAACAAATCCAGAAAATCCCATTGTCTGATCTGGAAAGAATTTATTTGCAAATTATGGTGGAAAATAAGTATTTGGTCCCCTACAAACAAGCAGCATTTCTGGCTCTCACAGACCTGGAACTTCTTCTGTAAGAGGCTCGTCTGTCCTCCACTCATTAGCTCTAGTAATGGCTCCTGTTTGAACTTGTTATCAGTATAAGGCCATGTCCCCACTGTACGGTTTTTCAGCCGGTTTGCGGTTTTTCAGACCGCCTGAAAAACCGGCCGAAAATGAGCACAATGGTGGCTCTATGAAAAACCCGTGCAGCAGTCCCCACTGCACGGGTTTTCCGCCCGGCGGACCGGCGACAAAACATTGAACATGCACAATCGTCCATCCGGTTTCCGGACAGAACATGTGCATCTCAATGGCCGTGGGGACGGCCGCAAAACTGGACAAATACCGGCCGGCAAACTGGCCGGTATTTGTCCACTGACGTGTAAACGGCCCCTAAAAGACACCTGTCCACAACCTCAAAGAGTCACACTCCAAACTCCTCTATGGTGAAGACCAAAGAGCTGTCGAAGGACACCAGAAACAAGATTGTAGCCCGGCACCAGACTGGGAAGACTGTATCTGCAATAGGCAAGCAGCTTGGTGTGAAGAAGTTAACTGTGGGAGCAATGATTAGAAAATGGAAGACATAAAAGACACTGATAACCTCCCTCCATCTGGGGCTCCACGCAAGATCTCATTCCATGGGGTCAAAATGATCACAAGAACGGTGAGCAAAAATCCCAGAACCACACGGGGGGACCTAGTGACCTGTAGAGAGCTGGGACCAACGTAACAAAGGCTCCCATCAGTAACACACTACACCGCCAGGGACTCAGATCCTGCAGTGCCAGACGTGTCCCCCTGCTTAAGCCAGTACATGTCCGGGCCCATCTGAAGTTTGCTAGAGAGCATTTGGATGATCCAGAAGAGTATTGGGAGAATGTCATATGGTCAGATGAAACCAAAGTTTGGTGGAAAAACAACTCATCGTGTTTGGAGGAGAGAGAAGGGTGAGTTGCATCCAAAGAACACCGGACCTACTGTGAAGCATGGGGGGGGGGGGGGGCAGCATCATGCTTTAGGGCTGTTTCTCTGCAAAGGGACCAGGATGACTGATCCGTGTACATGAAAGAATGACTGGGGCCATGTATCGTGAGATTGTGAGTGCAAACCTCCTTCCATCAGCAAGGGCATTGAAGATGAAACGTGGCTGGGTCTTTCAGCATGACAGTGATCTCAAGCACACCGCCGGGGAAACAAAGGAGATAGAACAAAGGATTGAGAAGAACTTTTGTTATTGACCAAATACTTATTTTCCACCATAATTTGCAAATAAATGATTTCCAAATCAGACAATGTGATTTTCTGGATTTGTTTCCTCAGGGTTTTGCCTCTCATCAGTGCAGAGCAGAGCGATACTGGTTGGCTGGGTGGGAGGCAATGAGTGGCTCAGAAGGGGGAACATCTCCCTTACTACCTTCGAGAAAGTACAGCTTCTAATTTCGAATCTGGACTAGTGGCACCAATAAAAACTAAACTTCACCCCACCAAAAACGAGCCCTCACCCAGGTCCATAAATTGAAAAACTAAAAAAGTTATTGGTCGCAGGCAACGACGCCGCAGCGCAAATTTTAAAAAGGTTTTTTTTTTTTTTTAATAAGACTAAAACATAACGACAGCTCTATCTATTTGATATCACTGGAATCAAACCGACAATGCAGAATACAGAGAGCGTCATTTATATTGAAGAGTGAACTCCATGAAAACGAAGCCCTCGCAAAAAACCCACAATTATGTGTTTTATCCAATTTCAACCAACATTTGTTTTCGTTTTACCCAGTACCTTATATTGTAGGGTCAATGGCATCATTCAAAAATAGATCATGTCTCGCCCAAAAAAAAGCCTTCATATGTGTATGTAGAAATAGTTAGGGAGTTTGGTATTGCTGGCTGCATCTTTCCCACACCCAGAAGCTGTAATTTGCTGACATTTGCAGGCTCCCATAACGCCTAACTCTCATATACATGGATATATATTATACAGAACGCTTGGATTTGCTAAATCATACTCAGGGCCCAAAAGTTCACTTTTTGCAGTATTGGGGGTGAAATCATTATATAACACACCGTCTCCAAATCTCCTATACAAAGAAATGTATTCTAAATAGTGGTTGGTTGGGCCCTGGTGCAAAAAGTGAAATGGGGCTCCTGCCAGTTACCATGTGCTATTTCCAATACCGGTGTCTTCTTATGTGTCAAAGGGTCTTTTGGGCCCCCTCAGGATGCAGGGCCCCGTAGCAGCTGCTACCGCTGCACCTCCTATAGCTACGCCCCTGCTTGCAAGCTGTCCTCATCTTTTCAGTTCGCCATTGAAAGGAATTAAGTATTTTAGCCTCTCAATTTTTTCTGTCGCTCTTAGAGCCAAATTCTCTTCACTAATTTGCTCCATGTATCCAGGTTACTGTTATGGATGTTAATTCCAGCATCTCCTCACCTGTATAGGTATAAAAATTAACCAGAACATCTTCTCCTATAGACTTCAATGGGGTTCTAGTAAGAGTTCAACTCGAACCTCGAACCGAACACAACTAGTGTTCTAAGTTCTAATCGAACCAGAAAATTTTACTGTTCACTCATCTCTAACATCCTGCTTTTCTGTTGCTCTGCCTTTTTAAGGCTATGGGTGGTTCTATAGCAATGATTAGCATATTTAGCTTCGCGTTAATTACTAGTGCATCTCAAAAAATTTTAATATCACTGAAAAGATAACTGATATCAATAATTTAAGTCAAATAGAGAAACCCATATATTGTATAGACTCATTACAGGATGAATGACAGGGTTTAATGTAATACATTTGTGAGCCCTATGACACATAAAAAGATAATTCTGGAGAACCCCTTTAATTTTCAATGATATTCTAATTTTTTGAGCTGCACTAGTAGCTGAGACATTACAAACAGCAGTGCTTGGAACTTAAAGGGGTTTTCTAACCATGCAGTTTCGCATTCACAGCCAGCTTTTCTGTCACTCTGCCTTTTTCAGGCTATGGGTGGTTCTATAGCAATGATTAACATATTTAGCTTCTCTTTAGCTACCGTACTAGGGCATCTCAAAAAATTAGAATATCACTGAAAAGATAATTGACATCAATAATTTAAGTCAAATCAGGAAACCCATATATTGTATAGACTCATTACAGGATGAATTACAAGGTATAATATAATACATTTGTGAGCCCTATAAGAAATAAGAAGACAGTCCTGGAGATCCCCTTTAATTTTCAATTTTTGAGATGCACTAGTAGCTGAGACATTACAAACAGCAATACAGGAGGTTTCATCTTCAGTAAACAAAGCTACAAGTGCTCTGATGAGTGAAAACAATTGCTTATCTAAAAAGCACAAGCTAATCTTGTTAGAGATAATTAGTCTGCTCAGATTGAGCTCTCTTAACATAGTTAGAAAAGGGGTTTTCTAACCATGCAGTTTCACATTCACAGCCAGCTTATCTGTCACTCTGCCTTTTTTAGGCTATGGGTGGTTCTGTAGCAATGATTAGCATATTGAGCTTGATATCCATAATTTAAGTCAAATAGAGAAACCCATATATTGTATAGACTCATTACAGTATGAATAAAAAGGTTTAATATAATACATTTGTGAGCCCTAGAACAAATAAAAAGATAGTCCTGGAGAACCCCTTTAATTTTCAATGATATTCTAATTTTTTGGTTTGGTTCTATAGCAATGATTAGCATATTTAGCTTCTCTTTAACTACTAGTGCATATCAAAAAATTAGAATATCACTGAAAAGATAATTCATATAAATAATTTAAGAAATAGAGAAACCCATATATTGTATAGACTCATTACAGGATGAATGACAAGGTTTAATGTAATACATTTGTGAGCCCTATAACAAATAAAACGATCCTGGAGAACCCCTTTAAATTTCAATGATATTCAAATTTTTTGAGATGCGCTAGAAGCTGAAACATTGCAAACAGCAATGCCAGAGATTTAATCTTCAGTAAACAAAGCTACAAGTGCTGTGATGAGTGAAAACAATTGCTTATCTGAAAAGCACAAGCTGATCTTGTTAGAGATAATTATTGTGCTCAGAATGAGCTCTCTTACCATGGTGACTTTACTCCCTGCTCTAATCATATAGCAGAGATATTGACGGGTAACCATAGAAACCTGTGTGTAAAATCCAAAGTTTAAAGTAGTTGGGAAAAAGTCTTCAATTACCTGTCCCTACATGATGAAAGATAATCTTTGTAGTGAGAAAACCCCTTTATGGGGTTGGGGAAAACTTTTTGAGAATCTTGTTTTAGATGAAGCTTCTGTCCATCCTTTGGAGTCTAAACTATGACAAGAGGACATAGGTAGTGGAGAAGGCAAATTAACTAGGCGACCTGTTCCTTACTCCTCATGATGAAACCTGCCGAAAAGAAATCTCATGTCCAGTCAAAGAGAGAGTTCAAAAAGTGTCCCCCGACCCCAGAATGATGAACATCCACCGCTCACTGCTCCAGACTTGCTGGGCCAATAATTAAGAAGCTTGGAGCTTTCGCTCGCTAGAATCAAAACCTTCAATTTTCAGATAACAAAATAAAATTTCTCAAAAATTATTAAATTCTTAGTCCAAAAATATGGCCGAAATGTACAAAAATGGAACAACAGGTCAACAACAATAACAGCTTTTACTTTGACGACTCCAGACTTTTTCCCAATCATGACATTAGCTCCTTAAAGGGACACGTCCATCACAAAGCAGTAGTTTTGTTAAAATCAATATTTCTGGAAATAAAAATTTTGGGAGAATTTTATTTTTTAGATTTCGGCAGTCCTATGCAATTAGAAATGACATAGAAAAGCTTGTCCTTATCTAGCTGTGATAGTGAAGAGATCAAATTCCTGGATGTCTGGGCATAGTAATTTCACTTAACTGCAGCTACTGTTTATCTGTATGAAGTCTCATTACAAATAGTAGGTAATAACCTAGTGATCTCTCTAATGCTCTCTGGACAGGGTTAGATTAGACTTTGACAAGAACAATAGATGAAAGGATAGAATCAGCAGGGCAGACGAATCTCACTTTACTGCAGCTGCCTATCTGCATATAGTCTCATTACAAATAGTAGGTAATGACCCAATGATCGCTCTATTGTTCTCTGGACAGGGATAAGTAAGATTAGACTAGATAAATAGGGCAATGGCAAGAGCAATACATGAAAGGATAAAATCAGTAGGGCAGACTAATCTCACCTTACTGCAGCTACTTATATGCATTTAGTCTCATTACAAATAGTAAGTAATGACATAATGATCACTCTATCACTCTATTGTACTCTGAACAGGGATAAATGAGATTAGACTAGGTGGAAAGGGCAATGACAAGAGCAATACATGAAAGGATAGATTCAGCAGCGCAGACTAATCTGACTTTACTGCAGCTGCTTATCTGTATGTAGTTCCATTCCAAATAGTAGGTAATGATGCAATGATTGCTCTATTGTTCTCTGGACAGGGATAAGTAAGATTAGACTAGATAAACAGCAGAGGCGTAACTTGAAGCTCCAGGGCCCTAGTGCAAAAAGTGAAATGGGGCCCTTCAGCTACCATGTGCCATTTACAATGCTGTGGCAGAAGGGCTTTTGGGGCCCCCTCAGGCTGCAGGTCCGGTAGCGAATGATTTCTCTGCATCCCTATAGCTACGCCCCTGATCAACAGGCCAATGACAAGAGCAATACATGAGAGGATAGAATCACCAGGGCAGACTTATTTTTATTTTACTGCAGCTGCTTATCTGCATGTAGTCTCATTACAAAGAGTAGGTAATGAACTTATGATCACTACTGTTCTTTGGACAGGGATAAATACGATTAGACTACATGGACAGGGTAATGACAAGAGCAATACATGAAAGGATAGAATCACCAGGGCAGACTAATTTCATTTTACTGCAGCTGCTTATCTATATGTCGTCTCATTACAAATAGTAGGTAATGAACTTATGATCACTACTGTTCTTTGGACAGGGATAAATAAGATAAGACTACAGGGACAGGGTAATGACAAGAGCAATACATGAAAGCATAGAATCAGCAGGGCAGACTAATTTCACTTTACTGCAGCTGCTTATCTGCATGTAGTCTCATTACAAAGAGTAGGTAATGAACTATGATCACTACTGTTCTTTGGACAGGGATAAATACGATTAGACTACATGGACATGGTAATGACAAGAGCAATACATGAAAGCATAGAATCACCAGGGCAGACTAATTTCACTTTACTGCAGCTGCGTATCTGCATGTAGTCTCATTACAAAGAGTAGGTAATGAACTTATGATCACTACTGTTCTTTGGACAGGGATAAATAAGATAAGACTACATGGACAGGGTAATGAAAAGAGCAATAACATAGGAAAGCATATACAAGAATAAGCAGGTCAGCACATAATATTCACATTTAACTCAGCTGAACCTTATCTGCATGTAGTCTCATTACAAAGAGTAGGTAATGAACTTATGATCACTACTGTTCTTTGGACAGGGATAAATAAGATAAGACTACATGGACAGGGTAATGACAAGAGCAATACATGAAAGCATAGAATCACCAGGGCAGACTAATTTCACTTTCCTGCAGCTACTTATCTAGTCGCTAATGACCTAATGATCCATCTATTGTTTGCTGGACAGGGATAAGTAAGTTACACTAGATGGACGGGGCAATGACAAGAGCAATACATGAAAGGATAACTGGTTAATCTTTATCTGCACTCGAAGAGGTTTCTAACTTTCTCCACACATATAAAAGAGAAAAAGACAAAAAAGAGGGGGCGCACAATCATGATAGTAAGTCGTAGCTGTAAAAGACAATGCAGGTATATCAGGTGTGCTCACCTGAATGAGTTGTGCTAGTATTGTAGAGGCACAACTTTCGTATTGGCATGCAGGGCTCTCCGTTCGAGCCTGATACACGGCAGCCACAGGTCCTCGGATCCCAGGCGCTACCCAGCAGTGGTTGGGGGATGAAGTATGGAAGGAGGAAAGAAAGAATACGACCCGGCGCTCGTGGGAGCAGCAATCCTTGGAAGGATGGAGTTCAATAAAATGTGTCTTTATTATTTTTAAAAAGAGCAAAGGAGTGTTAAACCTATTAAAAACAGAACACAATAAAAGACCTGACGCGTTTCGCGTCGGACACCGACGCTTCTTCAGAAGTCATAATGCACTGAGTGGAAGAGCAGGCAGTTTAACACCTTAAGGACCCTGGACGTATGAGTACGTCCCAGGGTCCCTAAGGGGCTTTGCAGGACGATCGCTCCGCGACCCCTCTGCACAGCCGCCGGGTGGGCCCGGGCGTTCAGAGGTAGCAGCTGCCCGGGGGCGCGGGCCCCCTAAACGCACGGGCCCCGGGGCAGCTGCTACGTCTGCTACCCCGGTAGTTACGCCCCTGTTGGTAACAGATATTAGTTAATATGGGGAGTGACTGAAGATATGTGGCCCTGGGGGGAGGGGAGATATGGGTCCATGTGCTTACGGGTCATATATGACATCTGGATGGGTTCACATCAGCAGGTTATCATGGGAAATTCTTAACCCTTTCATTCCCATGAATGCACTACATCAAAGGCTTAAAGGGGTTGTCTCACTACAAGATTTCACGTCCCTGATTTCAAAGTGAAACCAAGAAAACAGGACTGAGGGGAGATGAATCAATGTAGTGGGACAACCCCTTTAATATTTTTGCGATAACAGCAGGGGCGCCATCAGGGAGTATTGTTGAAACTCATGGCAGGGGCCCTGATCTAAGTAATAAAGAATAAAGGGCCCGCTGATATGTCGCAAGGCAGGAATTGATAATGGGTTTGGGGCCCAGATGCTCGACTGTATTGGGCCCCGAAATTACTGATGGCAGCCCCGGCCCCTATTACAACCCCCTGTAGTGACTGCAGAACTGATCTGGGTCTGGTAAGACACAACAACATTTGCAGCTATAGGGCCCCGTGGTCACAAATATTCTGTATATACAGTGTTCATTTAGTGCTGAGCATACAATGACCAAGAAGGCAGGGACGGTAATAAACCGTCCCTGCCTTCTCACTGGAGAGCCAGGCTGCGGCTGAGAGCCGGCTCTCCCCTCCGGCAGCTGCACAGTTAATGTGCAGCTGTGGACCCTGCATGGACGTTTAACATGAGCAGCGCCCACCCATCCCCAAAAATGGCCCTGCATTTACTATACTGCTATGATGGACTAGTGTCAGCCATGAGGGGACAGTGCCAGCCAGGGCCTGCAACCTGTGCTATGAGCACCTTCATTAAAATTCTGAATGTAAGAACCAGTGAAGACAAATACATGTGGGATATACAGTGACAGATTGGGGTGCCTGGGGCCCCACCAGTGGAGTTGATTCTTGGGGCCACCAGTGGATGTGATTCTTGGGGCCACCAGTGGAGTTGATTCTTGGGGCCACCAGTGGATGTGATTCTTGGGGCCACCAGTGGAGTTGATTCTTGGGGCCACCAGTGGAGTTGATTCTTGGGGCCCACCAGTGGAGTTGATTCTTGGGGTCCACCAGTGGAGTTGATTCTTGGGGCCACCAGTGGAAGTAATTCTTAGGGCCACCAGTGGAGATGATTCTTGGGCCTCACCAGTGGATGTGATTCTTGGGGCCACCAATGGAGTTGATTCTTGGGGCCCAACAGTGGAGTTGATTCTTGGGGCCCACCAGTGGAGTTGATTCTTGGGGCCCACCAGTGGAGATGATTCTTGGGCCCACCAGTGGAGATGATTCTTGGGGCCACCAGTGGATGTGATTCTTGCGGCCACCAGTGGAGTTGATTCTTGGGGCCCACCAGTGTAATTGATTCTTGGGGCCAACTGGTGGAGTTGATTCTTGGGGCTACCAGTAAAGTTAATCCTTGGGTTCTACCAGTGGAGTTGATTCTTGGGGCCCACCAGTGGAGTTGATTCTTGGGGCCCACCAGTGGAGTTGATTCTTGGGGCCCACCAGTGTAATTGATTCTTGGGGCCACCAGTGGAGTTGATTCTTGGGGCCCACCAGTGTAATTGATTCTTGGGGCCCACTGGTGGAGTTGATTCTTGGGGCCCACCAGTGTAATTGATTCTTGTGGCCCACTGGTGCAGTTGATTCTTGGGGCCCACCAGTGTAATTGATTCTTGGGGCCCACCAGTGTAATTGATTCTTGGGGCCCACCACTGTAATTGAATCTTGTGGCCCACTGGTGCAGTTGATTCTAGGGGCCCACCAGGGAAATTGATACTTGGGGCCCACCATGAATTGATTCTTGGGCCCACCATGGATTTTATTTTTGGGGCCCCCCGTGAATTGATTCTTGGGGCCCCCCAGGGAAAACTAATTTTC